>CAJNJA010017631.1:0-36100 GCA_905231915.1 Symbiodinium necroappetens
TCGTGCTTGAAGAACCGCGCGATGTTGCGCGCGACGGAGACCATGTCCGTGTCTTCATCAAACACCGTCGGGCACGCGGTGCCCAGACCGAGCACGTTGTATTTGCGGCCGATGTCGAAATCCATCGGCGCGTCNNCCCGTGCTCACGCCGCCGGCGATCGCGCCCTTGAACTTCTTGCCCCCGCGCATGCCCTGGCAGTGGTCCTCGATGAGGGTGCTCAGGGGGATGCCCAGGTCGCACTCGTAGACGCCCGGGCGGTTCACGTGGCCCGAGACGCCCATGAGCTTGGAACCGAAGCTCGGCGGGCCGCCGATGGACGATTCGCACCCGAGCCCCTTAAACCACTCGACACCCTCGGTCATCATGTCCGGCAGGTGGGCGAGGGTCTCGACGTTGTTGATGATCGTCGGCTTGCCGAAGAGGCCCTTGACCGCGGGGAAGGGCGGCTTGACGCGCGGCCAGCCGCGCTTGCCCTCGAGCGATTCGAGCAGCGCCGTCTCCTCGCCGCAGATGTACGCCCCGGCGCCGCGGTGGAGGTGGCACTCGACCGCGTACTTCTCGCCCGTCGCGGTGCTCGTCCCGTTGAGCAGGCCCTGGGTGCCGAAGACGCCGTTCTCGTAGGCCTCCTTGATGGCCTGTTCGACGACGTGGGCCTGGTGGTGGTACTCGCCGCGGATGTAGATGTACGCGCGGGTGAGCCGGCAGGCGTAGCAGCAGATCGCGATGCCCTCGAGCATGAGGTGCGGGTCGAAATCCATGATGAGCCGGTCCTTGAAGGTGCCGGGCTCGGATTCGTCGGCGTTGATCGCGAGGTAGCGGTCCCCCGGCTTGTTCACGTCGTCGAGCTTGGGGAGGAACGTCCACTTGAGACCCGTCGGGAAGCCCGCGCCGCCTCGACCCCGGAGCTCGGAGTTCTTCACGTCCGCGACGACGTCCTCCGGGCTCTTCGCGAGCGCCGCGCGGAGGCCCTCGTACCCGCCCGTCTTGACGTACTCGTCGTACTTGACGATGTGGCGGTCCTTCGGGTCGGCGAAGGGGTACGTCGGGATGCGTTTGACGAGGGAGGGCTCGGCGAGTTTGGGCGTCCACGTGGGCATGGCGGGATTCGGCCTTTCTGAGGGGCGTGAGCGGGCATTGTAGGGGTTCGGGGGGCGGGGGTCGAAGGATGCGGCGGGTGGAGTAGGATGGCGATCTGGTGGGCATAGATTCCGAGAAGGAGCATCGAAATGTCTGATTTGAGTTGGCGAGATGCAATTCAGCGTGTCTTGGAGGCGGAACGCGAACCGCTTCACTACACCGAGATTGCCGAGCGAATCGCAGAACTTGGATTGAAGCAAGACGTTGGTGCTACACCTGCCTCGTCCATCAACGCTCAAATCAGTGTTTCGATCAAAGAACTTGGAAGTAAATCACCCTACGAGCGTGTGTCTCGCGGTCACTACAGGCTTCGTCGAGATCAACGTACGTTCGAGAAACAGAGAGAAGAAGCACAAACTGCTCCAGAAGAGCAAGAAGCAGAGACGGGACTGATCAATGCATTTGGCATGTACTGGGATCGGACCAAGGTGCTTTGGGAAAAACCCAGATTGCTTGGCTGCCAGCAAATCGGAAGTACAGAAGTAGATTTTTCATCCCAACACGGCGTCTACCTTCTCCATGACAGACGAGAAGTCGTATATGTCGGCCGAACGACAGATCAGTCCTTTGGGGCACGGATCAAAGAACACACGATGAATCGATTGAACGGGCGGTGGGACAGGTTCTCGTGGTTCGGGGTTTACCCTGTTCGTGAAGATGGGTCGCTGGATACAAATGCCCAGCCGAATTTCAGTATCACAAATCTGATTACGACTATGGAAGCGTTGCTGATCGAAGGGCTTGAACCAAGGCAGAATCGAAAGCGTGGTGATGGGTTTCAAGCGATCGAGTACTTGCAAATCATCGATCCTGCAATAAAGAAGCGGCAAGACAAAGTGGCGCTCCTCGAAGCGGTGCAGCAAGTCATTCAGTAGAGGTCGCCTCTACGCCAGCTCCGCCGCCAGATGCTCCATCACGATCTGCATATTCACATTCGCCCGCACGTGCCCCTCGGCCGCGCGGATGGTGTCGATGCGGGTCAGCTCGCGCTCGAAGGCGTCCGGGTCGTCTCCCCGGTGCGAGGCGAGGTCGCGGAGGGCCCGCCGGGAGCGCTGGCTCAGGATCGTGAACAGGTGCCCCGCGGCCGCGTGGTTGGCGGCTTCTTTGGAGGCGCTGGGGTGGGCCTTCACCCAGCCCTCGGCCCACTCCTTGATGAGGTTGGTCATCACGCCCGGGAGCTTGGGCTCGAAGCGGCCGGCGTCCAGCTCGTCGAGGAGGGGCTCGAGCTCCATCGCCCACTGGTAGAGGTTCGTCGAGAGGGCCAGCTCGGCGCGACCGGGCGAGCCGTCCGCGAAGGCCTTGACCCACGCAAGCTCGTGCGCGTCCGCCTCGGTCGCGTGGCGGGCGAACCACTCGTCCATCTCCGGATCGGAGAGCGTGGTGAAGGCGACGCGCTGGCAGCGCGAGCGGATCGTCGGGAGGAGTCGCTCCTCGCTCGACGTGACGAGGATGATCAGCGCGCCGTCCGGCGGCTCCTCGAGCGTCTTGAGGATCGAGTTCTGCACCGGCGCGTTCGTCGCGCTGCGGTCCATCAGCTCCGCCTCGTCGATGATGAACGCCTTGGTCACCCGCCCCCCGGAAGCTCTGGTCGGCGCCAGTGAAATCGGTTCCAGCAGGAACTCGTCCACCACCTTCTTCGGGATGGTGATCTGCTTGCTCTTGCGGGTCTGCGAATCCTCGGAGTGCGCGCTGAGTTCCTTGTTGATAACGTGCAGGTCCGGGTGGGCGTGGTGGTCGATGAGCTTCTGCGTCGGGCTCTCGGGGTCCGGGGCGAGGTTGCCCGTCAGGTCCGGCGCGGTGGTCTCGTCGAGGAGCATCGCGCAGAAGGCGACGGCGGTGGTGTACTTCCCGACGCCCTTTGGCCCGGCGAAGATCCACGCGTGGTGCACGCGGTCGGACGCGACGGCGGCGCGCAGGACGCCCAGGGCGCGCTCGTGGCCGATGACCCCGCCCAGGCGCACGGGCGGGGGTGCGAGGTCTTCCGGGCGTTCGATCTCTTTGGTGCGCGTGCGGGCCATGGGGACCACAAGGGTAGAGCGTCAGCGCCCGAAGATCGAGGCGAGGGCGTCCGCGAGGGCCTCGTAGTCGCTCGGGTCGTTGTAGAGCTGCCCGGAGACGCGCATGACGCGTTTCGGGTGCGCCGGCCAGGGGATGACGGGGACCTCGATGCCGAACCCGTCGCGCAGGCGGTCGTGGAGCGGGTCCGCGAAGAGGGCGGAGATGGACGGCGGGCCGTCCGAATCCGGGATCGTGAAGGTTGCGATGGACCCGCACAGCTCCGGCGGCGCGACGAGCGTCGCGCCCAGGCGTTCGGCGATGAGTTTCGCGCCGTTCGTTGCGAGTTCGCGGTTGTGCGCGCGCACGGCGGGCCACCCGCCCGGGAGCATCTTGCCCATGACCTCGATCGCCTTCGGGACCGTCAGGCAGGGCGTGGGGTCGTCCGTGCCGGTCCAGCCGAAGAGCTGGCGGAACATCGAGCGGTCCGTGCGCACGGAGTTGTACGCGTGCGAGACGCTCACGGGGACGATGCCCTCCTGCTTGTCGCGCCGGACGTGGAGGTAGGCCGCGCCCTTGGGGGCGCACATCCACTTGTGGCAGTTCCCGGTCGAATACGCGGCCCCGATGGAATCGAGGTCCAGCTCGATCATCCCCGGCGCGTGCGCGCCGTCCACGAGGGTGTCGATGCCGCGCGCTTCGAGTTCTTTCACGATGCGCGCCATCGGGAAGACGATCGCGCTCGGGCTCGTGACGTGGCTGAGCACCGCGAGGCGCGTTTTCACCGTCACGCGCGCGAGGACGCCCTCGACCAGCTCGTCCTCCGTGCGCACGGGGACCGGGATCTCCGCGATGACGACGCTCGCGCCCGCGCGCTTCGCGGCGTAGCGCATCGTGTTCGCGACGGCGTTGTACTCGTGGTTGGTCGTGAGCAGCTCGTCGCCGGCGTTGAATTCGAGCGAGCGGAGCACGGCGTTGACGCCGGCGGTGGCGTTGGGGACGAAGGCGAGGTCATCCGGGTTGGCGCCGAGGAACGCGCCGAGGTGCGCGAGCGCGTCGTCGAGCATTCCCTCGAGGTCGCTCACGAAGAAGCGGACGAGCTGGCGCTCCATGCGGGCGCGGAGGTCGGCCTGGAACTCGAGCACCTCGCGCGGGCACGCGCCGAAGGAGCCGTGGTTGAGGTAGCGCACGGACGGGTCGATCGTCCACCGATCTCGGAAATGGTGCGACGCTGACACGGGGATGAATGCTTCCGGGGGGTTAGCCGGTGACGTCGAGGCGTCGTCCGCGGCTCACGTCCGTCGCCGCGGCGTTGCGGTCGGCGGGGTGGCGGTAGAACGGGATGGACGCGCGGTCGGTGGGGAGCGGCTGGTCGCCGGAGAAATCGATGCCGCCCGGGACGACGCCGGCGATGAGGCGGGAGATGTTGCGCTGGGAGTTCGTCAGCTCGCGCCGGATCTCGAGGCGCTGCGCTTCGAGGGACTCGCGGGCCTCCTCGACGGGCACGGGCGCCTTCCGCGCGGCGGGGGTGAGGCCGTAGGCGCGGGCGATGTGGATCGGGAGCGGGTTGGAGGACTCGATGCTCATCGAGCCAAAGAATATCGCGCACCGCGGTCAGGCGGTACGCGATAAGTCGTACGGACGTCGAGATTTCCCCCATCGTGAAGGTGGGGTCACTCGTCAGCGGTTCCGATTACTCGGGGCAGGGCCCGAAAACGAAGAGCGTGGCGACCAGGTCGTTGAAATCAACGTTCCCGGAATCGTCCGCGTCGCAGCCGACGCCGGAGTCCTGGCCGAAGAGGAAGAGCATCGCGACGAGGTCGTTGAAGTCGACCGTGCCGGAGCCGTCGCAGTCGCCGACGCAGTCGCCGACGACGGGGACGCAGGAGACGCCGGTGACGGTGACGTCGTCGATCGCCGCCTCGACGATGGAGCCGGGGCCGCCGTCTTCCGCGATGAAGCGGAGCTGCACGGTCGCGGGGAGGGTGACGAGTTCCCCCACGCTGAACTCGTGGCGGAACCAGCCGCCCGAGGTCTCGGGGCCGGCGGGGCCGACAACCTCGACGGACGTCCACGCGCCGCCCGGCTCGCGGATGTCGACGCGGAAGGTGTCCGCGTTGGGGCTGTCGCCGGTGTCGTTGGCGTACCAGCGGAAGTAGCTGATGGTGGCGCTCTCGTAGGCGGAGAGGTCGATCTCCGGGGAGAGGAGCGTCGTGAAGCCGCCATCGACGTCGTTGGTGCCCTGGCCGTCGCCCGGGTTGGCGTTGCCGGTGAAGAAGCAGTTCACGCCGGGATCGGGCGTGTTGTCGTTCTCGGGCTGCGCGACGGTGCCGACCGGATCGCCCAGCTCCCAGACGCCGGTGGTGGCGGTGTCGCCCGCGACGCCCGCGGTGAAGCCCGCGGCGTCGACCTCGAACTCGGTGAGGAAGGGCGTCTCGACGCTCTCGGCCGCGATGGCGGAGAAGGTCGTGGACGGCGCGTCGGCCGGGTTGGTGACGAGCTCGCCCGAGATGTCCTCGGCGGAGAAGTAGTAGTCGACGGTGGAGGTGCAGGTCGCGGCGGGGATGGTGCCGGAGTAGACGCCGGGGGAGACCTCGGACATCGCGGAGACGGAGAAGGGGCCGCCGTCGACGGAGACGTGGAGCATCGGGGTGCCCGGCACGAGGGTGCCGGCGACCTCTTCGATGTCGATCTCGACCTTGGTGGCCTGGTTCGCGGGGAGGAAGGTCTGCTCGTCGTCGAAGCTGATCGAGAGCAGGGCGAGCTCGGGGCAATCGACGCCGCGGTTGTTCAGCGCCATGCAGATATCGGCGTAGTTGGGGGTGCCGTTCTCGATGTTGCCGTCGTCGTCGTCGGCGACGAGGAGCTCGATGGCGGTGGCGGGATGGACGGCCTGGTCGCCCTGGCCGCCGCCCGTGATGAGGGACCAGTTGCCGAAGAGGATGCGGGCCTCTTCGAGGCCGGCGGCGTCGCCGTAGGTGTCGCCGAAGAAGTCGCGGATCTCGATCCAGAGCGCGCCGAGGACCTGGCCGCAGAAGTGGACCGAGGCGCCGCCGGAGCAGGGGAACTGGAGGTCGGCGGCGAGCGGGTCGCGAACGACGCCGCCGTCGACGCGGAAGTCGATGCCGATGAGCGGCTCGTCGTAGAGCAGGATCGAGCAGGCGTCGCCGTAGCCCTCGCCGAACTGCGCCTGGGCGAGGCCCAGGCGGTTGACGATGAAGTGGCCGTACTCGTGCGCCACAACGGAGCTGAACGAGGTGTTGTTGCACTCGAGCCCGGAGAAGGGATCTATGCCGGAGGTGAAGAAGTTGATCGAGAGCTCGAAGGGGGAGAACGAGGCGTTGCACGAGCTGTTGATGTTCACGTTGGTCGTGAGCTGCTGGTTGATGCCCGTGAGGCCCGGCGCGTACTGGTTCATGAAGTCGTGGATCAGGTTCGTGTGGATGAACGCGTTGACCTGGGCCGTGACCAGCTCGTTGGCCGGGTTGCCGAACTCGAGCGTGCCGCCGACGCCGTCGGCGAAGTTGCCGCTCTCGAAGAGCACGGGCGTGCCGGACTCGTCGTTGATGTTGAGCCAGACGCCGTCGTTGAACGAGCCGGAGATGTTCGGGGAGCCGGGGCCGCCGGTGTTGGGGACGCTGGTCATGCCGTTCTCGTCCGTCACGGCGGACTCGCCCGTCGAGTTGTTCTCGAGGATGAGGCCGCGGACCGGCATCGACACGGGCGGGTTGGACGCGGTGTCCGCGCCGGCGCCGGGGGTGCCCAGGCCGGTGACGGTCATGGGGACGTCCTCGTTGTAGATGATGTTCCGCGCCTCGAGGATCTCGGCGGTGAAGGCGTCGACGAAGAAGTGGAACGCGCGGGCCTGCGGGGCGGTCGAGGGCGTGCCGCCCATGAACGCCCACGCGAGCGTCGTCTCGCCGGCGGCCTCGTTGTAGTACGCGACCATCTCGGCGTCGTGCCAGATCGGGAGGCCCTTGAACGCGATGTCGAGCTGGACGCGCTCCATCGCCTCGTCGGAGGTGATCGCGTCGTTGAGGTCGAACCCGCCCGCGGGCTCCGGCGCGAGCTTGCCGCCGGCGTAGACCACGGCGTTCTCGGCGCCCTGCTTCACGATGAGACGGGCGTGCGTGCCCTCGACGGGCAGGCCGCCGTAGTACTGCTGGTAATGGAAGACCACGTTGGCGTTGGTGCTCGACTCGAGGCGCTTGGTCTCGACGAGCTCGAGGTTCCGGACGCCCATGGCGTCGGCGTGACGCGTGATGAACTTCTGCGCCGCGTCGTCGGGGGAGAGGGCCGACGTCGTCATCCGCTGGCCCCAGAGCTGCGTGTTGACGAACTTGTCCAGGCCGGACGTGTTGCGGCGGACGCCGGGGTGGAGGGCGGTGAGGGCGTTCATGGCGTTGTCGGCCGCGACGCTGTCGAGAGCACGAACATCGGCCTGCCCCGAGGCGACGCCGCCGGCGCACAGCGCGAGCAGCGCCGCCGACATGAGGGTGATACGGGTCTTCATTCTTCGGTTCTCCAGTTCTGTAGTTCTGCGGCCACCGGATCGTGATGCGTTCGAGTCTCGTCGGACGGACACTCCCGACGCGCTCTGCGATACGGTGCTCCCAAACGGAAAGCGAATCAACGGATTCCACGTGGAACCGTGATCCTTCACGGAATTTCACCGTTCTCGGACGTGCGGGACGGACACTCCCCTCGTCCTTGCCCACGAGAACGCATCGCTCCCTTATACGTCAGGTGCTGGGGAAATGGTGCATCGATTCATCGATTTCGATGAGGAATTGGGGGCCGTTTCCGGGCCGTGAGAGCCGTTTTGGCTCGCCGACCCCGGTTCGTGCCGATTCCAATGCGGGCGACAGGACTCGAACCTGCACGTCCTTGCGGACACGGGAACCTAAATCCCGTGCGTCTACCAGTTCCGCCACGCCCGCGCGTCTTGGCAGAGTGTACCCCTGCGCCGAACAGGGAACGCCCCTCACGCGTGTAGAATGCAAGCACGCCACGGATTCGGCCAACAACCGGGTGACGCCACACTTCGCCCCGGGAGGACTCATCGGATGACCGCTTCACAACGCCTCGGCCTCGGCCTCGCCCCCCTCATGCTCCGCCTCGTGCTCGGGGCCGTCTTCATCTGGGCGGGCTCGTCCAAGCTCTTCGTCAAGGACGTCTACGCCCCCGAGCAGGCCGCCACGCTCGCGAGCCTGGGCATCATCGACCTCAACGACGCCGTCGGCGCCGAGCCCGTGCCCGATCCCGAGCCCCAGACCCCCATGGAGCGCGGGCTCGACGAGATCGAGAACTCCACGCAGCCCGCCGGCACGGCCGCCTCCGCGGCGCTGACCCACGCTCCCACCGTCATCCTCGCGCAGAACGGGGGCGAAACGCTCGAAGAGCCCGACGACGCCCCCGCCGCGCCGAGCGTGACCTACACCGCGGACGATTTCCCGGACGGCGCCGAGGCGCGCCGGCTCTACAGCCTCGCGCTGCTCCTCAACGCCCGAGCCAACCCCGGCCCGGACGGCACGCCCCTCTGGCCCGAGTTCCTCGCCAGCAACATGATGCTCCAGTACGTGCCCTGGGCCGCGGCCATCGTCGAGTTCGTCGCGGGCATCTTCGTGGTCTTCGGGCTGCTGACGCGTCTCGCGTCGCTCGCGCTCGCCGGCGTGATGGCCAACGCCCTGCTGCTCACGACCATCGGCCCCGCGGCCGTCTCGGGCGACGCCTTCTGGGGCTTCCTCCCCGACCCGCAGTTCCAGAATCCGGACGCCTGGGTCGCGGCGTGGCAGACGATGTTCTTCCAGCTCACGACGGGCGTGATCGCCCTGGCGCTCGTCTTCACCGGCGCGGGGTGGCTCTCGTTCGACCAGCGTATGGCCGGGAGGAAATCCGGCAAGGGCGACGGCGACGACTCGTGACGGGCGCGCCGGATGAGCCGAACCGGCGCACGCCCGGCGCGGAGTCGGAGATCGCGCCGCGGAGCGCGTGGCTCGCCTCGTTCCTCGTCCACGCGCTCGTGGTGGTGCTCGCGTTCTTTATCGTCTGGACCGTCTCGCCGGGTGACGAGAACGTCACCCCGGCGATCGCCAGCTTCGACGACCCGGGCCTGGCGCCGATTTCCGAGCTCGCGAGCGACGAGCCGGTCGAGTTCACCTCCGAGCCGCTCGAGCTCGAGCCGGAGCCCATCGAGGTCGAGCCCGAAGTGACGCTCGCGGAGCTTTTGCGCGACCTGGACGACGCCCAACAGCAAGTCGTGGTGGAGCGGACGACGACGCCGATCGAGCGCGAATCGCTCATGAACGAGCGCCGTTTTCCGGAGGTGCGCTTCGCGGGGACGGGCGCGTCCAACGCGGAGCGGATTGTGTACGTCGTGGACGCGTCGGGCTCGCTGCGCTCGACGTGGCCCTTCCTGATCGAGGAGCTGAAGCGCTCGATCGGTCAGCTGGCGCCGACGCAGCAGTTCCAGGTGATCTTTTTTCTCGACGACGCGGCCGGCACTGGGCGCGGGTACGTCCGCGCGAGCCACCCGACGGACGACGAGCGCTCCCACCGCCTGATCCGCGCGACGCGCGAGAACGTGCGCTTCATCGAGGACTGGTTCACCACGATCGGCCCGCGGGGCAAGGGCGACCCGCTCGAGGCGATCCGCATCGCGTTCCAGTTCAAGCCGGACGCGGTCTTTTTCCTCGCACGCTTCACCGGCATCGCGACGGACCCGGACAAGGGCGCGCTGCTCGCGGAGCTGAACGAGCTCAACCCGCGCGTCGGATCGGAGGGGAATCGCGCGGTGGTGATCAACGGCATCCAGTTCCTCGACGCGGACCCGAAGGGCGTGCTCGAGGCCGTCGGCGCCGAGCACGGGAGCCGGGGCGGCCCCCGGGGGCTGACTGGAGGGGGCAACGCGTATAAGCTGCTCACTCGCGAGGAGCTCAACGCGCGAAGGAGATAGCACGCATGCGCATCCGCCCGATCCTCTGGATCGCCATGATCCTGTTCGCAGCGCCCGCGGGTGCGCAGACCGATCCCTTCGAGCTCGACCCCTCGGAGTCCGTCGCGACGCAGGCCGAGCCCCGTCGCGCCCCGGCCGAGACCTCGCTCGCCGAGGCGTTCCTCATCCAGCGCCACCCCGAAACGGGCGAGCTGGAGCTGTTCGGCTCGCTCATCATCTGGTTCCTGCTCGCGCTCAGCGCCGCGAGCCTGGGGCTGCTCGGCGCGATGGCGATGGGCGCCCGCGAGAAGCACATCGCCCCCGCCGAGACCGTCCAGCGCGCCGGCTACCTGCTCAAAGAGGGGCGGTACGAGGAGCTGATGGACACCCTCGAGGCCGACGGGACGTACTTCGCCAAGGTCCTCTTCGGCGCGCTCTCCGAGAGCGCCCACGGCCACACCGCGATGATCCGCGCGTGCGAGCAGGCCTCCGACGACCACACCATCCGCCGCCTCCGACGCATCGAGCCGCTCAACATCATCGGCAACGTCGCGCCGATGATCGGCCTCTTCGGCACCGTCTACGGCATGATCCTCGCCTTCGGCGAGATCGTCGCCTCGGGGGGCACGCCGGACCCCGTCGGCCTCGCCGCCGGCATCGGCACCGCGCTGACGACCACGTTCTGGGGCCTCGTCGTCGCGATCCCCGCGCTCGCGGGGTACGCGTTCCTGCGCAACCGCGTCGAGATGCTCACCGTCGAGGCGAGCCGCCAGGCCGAGGCGCTGGTGAACACGCTCCGCGACGCGCCGGAGGGCGAGGCGGCGGGCGCACGCCGCGAGAACCGCGGCATCCCCCGTGGTGCGGCGATCGAGAGCGCGGCGTCCGGGAGCGCCTGATGAAATCCGTCCGCAATCTCGAGCCGGCGCACGTCCGGGCGAACCTCACGCCCATGATCGACGTGGTCTTCCTGCTCGTGATCTTCTTCATGCTCGTGGCGCAGATCAGCCGCACGCAGATCGTGGATCTCGACCCGCCCGAGATCGAGCACGCCGCGTCGGCGCGCATCGGTGAGGAGACGCGCCTCGTCGTGAACATCACGCCGGGCGAGTCGCCCGAGGACGCCTACCGACTGGGCACGCTCACGTTCGACGCGACGGAGCGCGGCGCGAGCGAGCTGTCCACCGCGATCGTCCAGGCGTACGCGCGGAACCCGGGCGTGCAGGTGCACGTCCGCGCGGACCGCACGGAGAGCTACCAACGCGTCCACCCCGCGCTCGAGGCGGTCCGGGCCGCGGGCATCGGCACGGTGCGCCTCGTGATCCGCCCGTGGGAGAACGGGTCGTGAGCCGGCGCACGCGGGTCAGTTCGCAGCAGAGCACCCCGCTCGGGCTCAACGTCTCGACGATGATCGACGTCGTCTTCCTGCTGCTCATCTACTTCCTGCTCATCACGGAGTTCTCGCCGCGCGAAGAGGCGTTCGCGATGGCGGTCACCGAGCAGCAGGCGGCGCAGCAGGCGGACCCGTTCGACCTGCCGACGCGCCCCGTGCGCGTCCGCGTGCGGAGCTTCGGCGACGGCGCGGGCGAGTACGCGATCACGACGGATTCCCCGCTCATCGGCGCGCTCACCAGCTACGAATCGCTGTACGAAGAAGTACGCACGCGCCGCGGCGCCGCCTTCGCGCCGGACCAGAGCTTTATCATCGACGCCGCCCCGGGCTCCCGCTGGGAGCACGTGATGGGCGTGTTCAACGCGCTGCAGCGGGCGGAGTTCGAGAAGGTGCGGTTCGCGCCGCCGAGCGCGGCGGGATCGAACTGATGCGTGCCGCGGCCCTCGCTCTCGCGATCCTCCTCGCCCCGCCGGCGGCGGCGAAGGCGCAGGACGCTCCCGCGACCCGGGTCGAGGGGTTCGCGGACGCGGAGCGGCTGATCGATGGCATCGAGACGGGTATCCGCGAGCTGGAGCGCACGGGCGCGGACCTGGCGGTGCTCTTCGGCATCCCGTCGGACGCCGAGCGGGCGCTCGTGATCGAGCAAGGCGGGGAGCTGCTCGCGAGCGCGACCCGGGCGCGCGCGATGATCGCGGAGGCGGTGGAGCGCGCCGACCGCGCGGGCGTGGGCGAGAGCGAGCTGCGCGACGAGCTGATCACCGCGAACGCCGGGCAGCTGCCCATCCGCGTGGCTCGGGCGGCGCTGCTCGTCGCGGGCGCGACGCCGGACGCCGCCGAGCGTCGTGCGATGATCGAGCGGGCGACATCGGCGCTCGCGGACGTGCGGGCGACCTCGCCCTGGATCGACCTCGAGACGGCCACGCTCCGTGGCATCGCCGCGCTGCTCGGGGGGGACACGCTCGCCGCGATCCGGCGATTCGACGGCGCCCGCGTAGCGTTGAGCGACCGCGACCCGTCAGACCCGCTCGCGCGCGAGTTTGCGCCGGCGGTGATCCTCGGGCTCGTCCGAGCGACCCTCGAGGGGCGCGGCTGGTCCGCCGCCCAGACGGCGCAGAACGCCCTGACCGATGCGCCGCCCTTCGAGACGCTCGGCCCGCCCGACCCGGCGCTGGCGGTGGTGCTCGCGGACGTTCGCTTCGCGATCCAGGCGGCTCGTGCGGCGCAGGAGAAGACGCGCTCGGACCGGGGACGCATCGTCCGCGACGCGTTCGCGCACCACGAGCGCCTCGCCGCGCAGCTCGCGGGGGGATCGCTCACCGAGGCGGACGCGTGGCGGCTCGCGAGCGCGCAGGCGTCCGAGGCGGTCGAGGACTGGATGGAGCGACCGCTCCTGCCGCCGATCGCGAAGGCGGGTCTCGCGTTCGATCTCATGGATTCAGAGAGCACACGCGACGAGGGCGTGGTGCTCGCGCGGGAGGCGTTGAGCGAGACCGAGCCGGGCTCCGCGCCGCACGGGCTGATCGCCTGGGAACTCGCCCGGGCGCTCGCGATGATCGGCACGCCCGAGCGCCTGGCCGACGCGGCGCAGATCGCGGGGGATCTCGCGCGGCGAGACCCCTCGCGCACCGACGCGCTGGACCTCGCGTGCACCGCGGCGACGGCCTCACTCCGCATGTCCCCGACCGCGGAGGATCGCGAGCGAGCGATCGACGCGCTCCGGATCGCGCACGATCGCAATACCGGGCGCGACCTGGTCGCGTGGCGTCGCGCGCTCGGGCTCGCGCTCGCGGAGTCGGGCGACGAGGACGACCTGCGCGAGGCGATCGGTGTCCTGGGCGAGCGCGGACCGGACGGGGAGCCGGACCCGATCAGCGCGCTCGCCGCGGCCGATATCGGCGGGCGGCTCTACGAGCGGACGCGCTCGGCGGCCGACGCCTCGGCGTGGCTCGCGCTCGCGGAGGCAGCGGAGCGCACGGACGCCCCGGAGCAGCGCGCCACGGCTCTCCAGCAGAAGACCCTCGCGCTGCTCACCCTGGAGCGACACGATCTGGCTCGAGACGCGGCGCGGGAGATGTGGGACGCGGCCCGGGCGGTCGATAGCGTCCATTTGCAGGTGCTCTGCGCCGGGGCGCTGCTCGAAGCGAGCCCGGACGATACGGCGGCGCTCGCCTCCGTCGTCGAAACGCTCGGCGCGGTCTCGCACACGCGGATCACGGCGCCCGCGATGTACGGCGTCGCGACGGCGCTCCGCGATCGCGTCGACCCCGGGACGCTCTTCGTCGCGGGCACGGAATCACCGCTCGGCGCGGAGGCGGACCTGCTCGAGACTCTTGCGGAGTGGGGGGAGCGCTCGGGCGAGCGCGGCATGGTGGAGATCGCGCGCACGGGACTCGTCACCGCCCGCCTGCTCTCGGGCGAGCACAAGGCGGCGCTCGAGGCGGCGCTGCGGATCAAGGTCGACTACAGCCCCTCGCCCAACCGGCTGCGACTGGAGGCCGAGTCGCGGATCGCTCTGGGCGACGACGCCGGCGCGTTCCAGATGCTGCGCGTCCTCGCGGGCTCGACCGGAACGGAGGCCGCCACCGACGAGCACCACTGGTACGCCTGGGCCCGCATGCTCGAGATCCTTGAGAGGCAGAACGCGGACGGCCAGCGCACCGCCGTCATCACGCGCGAGATCACGCGTCTCCGCGCCACCGAGGGGTACGAGACGTGCGCGGAGTGCGTCCAGCGCATCGAGGCGGTGGCGCAGAATCTCGGGATCTGAATCTGGAATCAGGACTGGCGAGTCGCCGCGAGGTATTCGCTCAGGCGGTCGACCACGGCACGCTGGATCGCGTGCGCCGTCTCGTCGTACACCTTCTGCGAGTGCCCGATGGGGTCGGGCACGGGCCGGCCCTCGGGGTCGAGCAGGTCGGTGCGGTCGGCGGCGGTGGGGTCGATGGCGCGGACCGCGGCGACGTGCGAGGGGGTGAGCCCGTAAATGGCGTCCGCTTCCGCGATGATTTCTTTGGTGAGCGAGCGGGAGCGGTGCTCGTGCATCGGCATGCCCAGCGCGGTCACCGAGGTGACGGCCTCGGGGGTCACGGGGAGGCCCTCGATGGCGGCGGAGCCGGCCGAGGCGAAGGCGAATTCGAGGGAATCGAACGGGTGCTTGGAGGCGACGTGGCGCGCGATCGCCTCGGCCATGGGGGACCGGCAGGTGTTGCCGCTGCAGACAAAAAGGATGCTTCTCATGGCCCGCCCATCGGTTCGCGGTTGCAACGAAAATCGCCTCGGGTATTGTAATGGAGCACGAGTCGCCCGGGGGCGACGCCTTTGTCACAAGGACCACCACGCGTGGAGTTTTTCCGGTACGAAATCTTTCTCAAGGCCGTGGGCGAGCACGGGACTGTCGCGCGCACCGAGGAGAAGGACGACGAGATCACCCTCGTCCGCTTCGATATCGAGTCCGAGGACGAGGACGCCGAAGCCTGGGCCATCGAGCTGGGCGGCGCCGACGGCGAGCGAGCCATCGGCTACAAGGTCTCGCCCGAGGACCTCGCCCAGCGCATCGAGGACGTGCTCCACGCGAGCGGCGTCGCGGAGGCGGCGGTCATCCCCGTCGGCCCGTGGCGGTTCGTGCTCGACCTCGCCGCGTTCGAGCTGGCGGCGGACGAGCTGTGGCAGGACATCGACGCCGAGGCGGCGCTGCACATGAACGGCCACGACCCGCTCGCGCTGCTGCCGGACCGCTTCCACATCGTGCAGACGATGGTGCGGGCGATCAACGAGCACGGCGACAAGCCCGAAGAGTGCCTCACGGTCGTCGCCTCGGACGCGCCGCTCATCATCGAGGCGCGCAACGACGGCACCGCGACGGTCCGCGTGCTCCACGAGGCCGTGGCGCGCGAGATCGTCAAGAAGCTGCACTGAAAATCAACCGATCCGGCTCACTCGTCGCGCATCGTCGCGAGCGTCAGGTCGATCGACCCGTCGTCGCGGAGCGAGAGCTTCCGCAGGCGGACGCGCCGCTCGTCGCTCAGCAGGACGTCGGCCGGGAGCGTCCGCCCGGATTCCAGCAGCACGCCCACGACGTCTTCCAGGGGCGTGCCCTGCGCCTGGCGCGCGATGGTGTGGCGCAGGCGGCCGAGCGTGCGCGGGTCGGGCAGGGGCATGTTGCCCATCGAGAAGGACCGGCTGGCGGCGCGGAGGGCGCCGTTTTCGGTGAGCTCGGGCGTGAATTCCACCGCGAGCACACCCGGGATGCGCGGGTCGGGCGACTTGAACCCGACGGTCACGCGCCCGCCCTCGACGCGGACGCGCGGGGCGTTGAAATCGGAGGGGAGGTCCATCGACCGGTTCTCGAGCCACGACCCGAGGCGGTGCTCGAGCCAGGCGTTCACGTCGTCGTCGGTCATGCGGACGGACCACGGCTCGTCGCTCTCGCGCGGCTCGTGCAGCGCGGTGGTGACGCCCTGCTCGAGCAGGCGCGCGCGGCGCGGGGCGTCCTCGATCTGGGACACGTCCGCGCCCGCCCACCACGCGGGCTCCTCGCGCATGAGCTTGCTCGCGTACCACCCCGCGGCGACGAGGCCAACGATCCCGAGCGCGAAGAGCACCGCGGACGCGATCGCGAGGCGCACGAGGAGGGACTTCCTGTTCTTTACGGGCGGCGCGCCGGGCGGGGGTGGCGCGGGGGCGTTCATGCGGTGAAGCGCCGGACGAGGAGCGTGTTGTTCTGCCCGCCGAAGCCGAAGCCGTTGGACAGGGCCGCGTGCACGCCGCCCTGCGCGGTGTAGTCGCGTGCTTCGTTGGGCACGTAGTCCAGCTCGCACACGGGGTCCGGCGCGTTGAGGTTGATCGTCGGCGGGACCCAGCCGGTCTCGATCGCCTTGATGCAGGTCATGAGCTCGACGGTGCCCGCCGCCTGGATGAGGTGGCCCATCATGGACTTCACGGAGCTGAACGGGATCTTCGGCGCGAGGTCGCCGAAGACCGCCTTCACGGCGCGGGTCTCGATGGAGTCGTTCTCCTTCGTGCCCGTCCCGTGCGCGGAGATGTAGTGCACCGCGGGGCGGCCGGATTCGTCCGTCTGCTCGGGGGTGAGGCCGGCCTGGGTGAGCGCCTGGCGGATCGCGGCCTGGGCGCCCTCGCCCTCGGGCTGGATGTCCGTGATGCGGTACGCGTCCGCGGAGGAGCCGAAGCCGGCGACCTCCGCGAGGGGCGTGGCGCCGCGACGCCGAGCGGACTCGAGCGATTCGAGGATCACGATGCCCGCGCCCTCGCCCATGACGAAGCCGTCGCGCGTGGAGTCGAAGGGCCTCGCGGCGTGCGCCGGGTCGTCCGTCCGCGTGCTCATCGCGGTGAGGCGGATGAACCCGGTCATCCCGAGCGGGTGGATCATCGAGTGCGCGCCGCCGGCGATCATCACGTCGGCGTCGCCCCGGCGGATCAGGGCCGCGGCCTCGCCGACGGACTGCGTCGAGGCGGCGCACGCGGTCATGCAATTGAGGGCCGGGCCGATCGCGCCGAACGTGCGCGCGACGCGCGAGACGGCGATGTTCGGCTCCTGCTCGAATTCCTTGTGCGGGGTGAGCAGCGCGAGGGCCCGCTCGGCCCACTTCGCGTCGTCCACCGCGCGTCGGTCCTCCGCCCAGCTCTCGAGGTTGACCTGCGCGAGGCGCTCGAAGTCCGGGACGCCCTCGCCGGCGCCGAGGTAGACGCCGATGCGCTCCGGCGCGACGCCGGAGTCCTTCGAGAGCAGCGTCCCGGCGGAGGCGGGATCACCCAGCCCCGCCTGCTTCCACGCGGAGGCGGTGGCGCGGAGCGCGAACAGCGCGTGCGGCTGGGCCGTGGCGTGGGACTCGGCGTTGTAGAGCACGCCGTCGAGCGAGGGGATCTCCGCCTGGGCGGCGAAGTTGGTCGCGAATTTGTCGGCGCGGTAGCGCGAGACGGGCGCGATGGCGCACTCGCCCGCGAGCAGGCGGCGCCACACGCCGTCCAGATCGGTCCCGAGGGGGGTGACCCACCCCATCCCCGTGATGACCACGCGTTGTCCGTTGGGTTCGAGCGTCACGAGCGTCTCAGACCTCGGCGTCTTCGTACTCTTCCTCGTCGTGCGAGCCGCGGAGCTCCTCGAGCTTGTCGGGGTTGAGCACGCGGACGAGGCCGCCGTCCTTGAGGCGGCGGCGGTGGAAGTTGATGATGAGCCCGAGCTCCAGGTCCGCGGCGCGGAGCTGGGACCGCAGCGCGGCGCGGTCGAAGCCGTCGACCTCGCGGTCGTCCGCGAGCACCTGCACGACGAATCGATCGTCGACAAACAGAGAGACGCGGTGCGTGCCGATCTCCTTGCCCCGGTACTCGATGGTGAAGTCGTGGCCCAGCTTGTGGTCGACGCCCTCGGCGTCGAGCTCGGCGCTGAGCGCCTTCTCGTAGACGCCCTCGTCGAAGCCCGGGCCGATGGCCTTGTGGATCTCGATGGCGCACCCGATGACCGATCGGCTCACCTCGGTGAGCGCCGGGTCGAGTTCGTCGTTGCGGAGGGTCGGGCGTCGGTCGGTCATCGTGTTGTCTCCGGTTGGGCGTGAGGCGTGAGGTAGCGTGCCGATGACGTTCGGTCGTTTCCCCCGGAACGTCTTGGGATGATTCTAATGGCTCGGCCCCGGTGCGTGTCCAGCCGCGGGGTTCACACCTTTTTCAGGACGAGCGCCGCGTTCTGACCGGCGATCGAATTGGTGCACACGAGCACGTGCTCTAGCGCGCCCCCCGGAGCGTCGCCGATGGTGCGTTTGGGCGTTTTCTGTTCGCGGAGCATCATCGCGCCGACGGCGCACGCGACGGAGCCGCCGCCCGCCATCGTCTCGCCGATGGCCTGCACGACGGGCACGAGGGGGACCGCATCCAAATCGTTCCCGAACACCGCTCGCAGCGCGGCCATTTCCTCTTCGTCCTGTTTCTTGACCGACGAGGCGTGCGGGAGGACCGCCGAGATCGCGCCGGGTTCGAGGCTCGCGTCCTTCAACGCGGTTCGGATGGCGGTGGCGAGCCCCCGGGCGCGCTCAGAAGGGTCGTCGCTCGCCGGCGCGTGCCCCGCGCCGAAGCCGACGACCTCCGCCATGGGCGTCGCGCCTCGCTCCGTCGCGCTCTGCAGCTCTTCGAGGATCAGGATCCCCCCCGCTTCCCCGGGCACGCCGCCCCGCGCGTTGTCCGTGTACGGCGCGTAGTACGACGCGGGGTCGCTCTCCTCGAAATCGTCCAGCGCGATCGGCGCGAGGAGCTCGGCGAACTGCATCCGCACGAGCCCGGTGTGGTTGAGCTTGGATTCGGCGCTGCCCGAGTAGCACATCTCCGCGTCCCCGCGCTGGATGACGCGGAGCGACTCGCCAAGCGAGAGGATGCCCGACGCCTCGGAGCAGGTGATGGTGTTCGAGGGCCCGCGCGCGTCGTGGATGATCGTGACGTGGCACGCGAGCATGTTGGGCAGGTACTTGAGGAGCCAGAGGGGCGTGAGGTTGCCCATGCCGGTCTCGCCCCAGGCGTCGTAGGAGATCTGGCCCGCGCCGTCGGACGACGTGACCATCGCGTAGGCGAGCTCGTTGACGTCCGCCGCGATGAGCCCGGCGCCGATGTGGCACCCGACGCGCTGGGGCGCGTACGTGACCTCGGCGCTCTCGTCCTCGTTTGTGCCCTTGGTGACGAGCCCGGCGTTCCGCACGGCCTCGAGCGCCGCGCCGACGGCGAGCTCGATGTCGCGGGCCATGACCTTCACGGCCTTGCGGTAGTGCTTGGGGACGTAGTCGCGCGCCTTGAAATCGCGGACCTCCGCCGCCACCTGGCAGGGGAACCCGCCCGGCGAGACGCACGTCATGGGGCCGATGGAGGAGCGCCCCTCCAGCAGGGCGTTGAACAGCGGCTCGATGCCCGGGCCGAAGCCCGTCACCGCGCCGGCGCCGGTGATCACCACGCGTCGTGACATAGGCCGTGATTGTAGGTCACCCGCGCCGGGCGCGGGCGATCACTCGGGCGCCGCCCCGCTCTCGCCGCCCGGGACCGGCTCGTCCTCGACGCGCGGGGGCGTGCGACCGAGCGTCTCCGCGGCCGCGATGAGCAGCGCACCGACCTGGTCGGCCGGGATGGGCTGGCTCGGGCTGTTGAAAACGCCTGTGAGGACATACCTGCGCCCGTCGCGGTGCGCGAGGAGCCACGTGGTGGCGACGATCCCCGGTTCGATGGAGGTGAGCACCTTGGAGCTGACCCACACCGTGGGGTCGACGGGCGCGGGGGGCAGCTCGTTGACGACGCCGCCCAGCGTGACATGGCGCGGGTTGGTGCCGGAGGTGTAGAGGGATGAGAACAGGTCGTTCATCTCCTTGGCGCTGGCGAACCAGCCGACGACGGGGACGGCGACCGGGAGCCGCCAGGTCTGGTAGACGACGTCGGCGACCTCGATGCGGTCGATCGTGGGGAGCATGTCGCGCTGCTCGTCGTCGTCGCTCTCGGCCCACTGCTCGATGAACGTCTCGGTGAGGATGAGCCGCAGGTTAAAGGCCTCGCGCGTGAAGAGGAAGGGGATGTTGCGCGCGACGCGGCGCACGCGGTCGCGGACCGCGTCCTCGACCGCGTCGCGCCCGAGGTGGTCGATGAGGTGGTCCGTCGCGGTGTGGTCGGTCTCGACGATCATCCGCTGGGTAAGCCTGGAGATCGGCAGCGCGCCGCCGGCGGGCTCGGTCGCCGTCGAGCCGGGGGGGAAGGTCTTGAGCTCTTCGCGGATCACGACCGTGTCGAGCCAGTCCGCCTCGCCCGAATCGATCCGGCGCACCAGCGCGTCGAGCACGAAGAGCCGCGCGTGGTACGCCACGGCGAGCGAGCGGTCCTCGTGGTAGGTGAACAGCGTCTCGGCCGAGCCGTCTTCCAGGATCTCGGCGAGGGAGACGGAGGCGTCGAGGCCGAAGGCGTCCAGCGCCTCGGTGAACTGGGCCCAGGAATCGAAGGTCGGGAGGTCCGGGTGGACGAGGATGCCGTCGATGCGGAACGCCCCGCCGGTCTCGTAGGTGATGCTGAGCCGCGCCCGGGCCTGGCTGTCGTGGGAGCGGACGACCGTGGTGATGATGCCTGGGCCGTGGTCGATGATGCCGAGGTTCACGTAGCCGCCGCTGTTGTGCGCGAGCTGTTCCAGCGCCCGCTGGAGCTCGATCACGGGCGTCCGCTCGCGGAGCGTGGGGGTGAAGCCGTTGGGGTCGAACTCGATCGTCTCCCCCCGCAGGACGCGCAGGACCATCCGCAGGTGCTTCAGGCCTTGCGGGTCCACCTGCTCGGAGGCGTCGATCGTGAGCGTGTCGCTCGCCGGGGCGTCCTGCGCCGGTGCGGGGACGGCCGCGACGAGCAGCGCGAGCAGGGCCTGGGCGAGCGTGCGGGCGATCATGCGGGTCTCCTGTGGGGGCAAACAAAAAACGGGGCGACTCGTGGCCGCCCCGTCTGTTCGATACGGTCATTGTATGGCATCGGATCCGGCCGGAGCCCGAGGAAGCCCGCGATGGCCCCCGGGACCCGGTCGTCGCCCGTGAATCCGGGGGGGTGAAGCCGGGGGTCAGTCTTCCTCGTCCTTGCGCTCGTACGAGGCGACGATCGTCGCCTGCACGTTGGGCGGGGTCGGCGAGTCGTGGGAGTAGTCCATCGAGAACGAGCCCTGCCCGCCGGTGATGGACTTCAGCTCGCTCGTGAAGTTCGCCATCTCGGCGAGGGGGACCTTGGCGTGGATGTGGCACGTGTCGCCCGGGAGCATGTCCGAGCTGAGGACCTGGCCGCGCTTGCCGGAGATATCCGAGTTGATGTCGCCCAGCGCGCTGGTGGGGGCGGTGATCTCGACGTCGCAGATCGGCTCGAGGAGGACGGGCCGCGCCTTCTCGACGGCGTCGCGGAAGGCGCGCTTGCCGGCGGTGACGAACGCGACCTCCTTGGAATCCACCGGGTGGTGCTTGCCGTCGTAGACGCTCACGCGGACGCCGGTCATCGGGTAGCCGGCGATGACGCCCTCGCTCAGCGCCTGGCGGATGCCCTTCTCGATCGCGGGCATGAACTGCTTGGGCACGGAGCCGCCGAAGGTGTCGTCGACGAACTCGTAGCCGGCGCCGTTGACGCTCGCGTCGTTCGGGAGGGGCTCGACGCGGAGGTAGACCTCGCCGAACTGCCCGGAGCCGCCGGTCTGCTTCTTGTGGCGGTGGTGGCCCTCGCCCTTGCCGGAGATGGTCTCCTTGTAGGCGACGCGCGGGGGCTCGGTGTCGAGCTCGAGCTTGAACCGGCTCTTGAGCTTCTCCATGATCACGCGCATGTGGAGCATGCCCATCGCGCGGGCGACGGTCTGACCCGTCGCCTTGACGCGCTCGACGATGAACGTCGGGTCCTCCTCCATCATCTTGTTCAGCGCCGTTCCGATCTTCGTGTCGTCGTTGCGGCTCTTCGCCTTCACCGCGAGCCCGTACATCGGCTTGGGCAGCTCGATCGGCTTGTAATGCAGGCCGTCTGTGTCGTGCGTGTGGAGCACCGTGTTGAGGTGCAGCTCCTCGAGCTTCGCGAGGCCGATGATGTCCCCCGGCACCGCCTCGGCGACCTCCTCGTGCTCCTTCCCGTGGATCTTGAGCAGGTGCCCGATGCGGACGGGCTTCTTCTCGTCGCCCAGCACGAGCGTGTCGTTCGTCTTGATGGTGCCCTGGTGCACCTTGATCATCGCGAGCTTGCCGACGAACTGGTCCGTCGTGACCTTGAACACGTGCGCCACGACGGGCTTGGACGCGTCCGGCTCGGCGTGCCACTCTTCTTTCGTGCCGTCGTCCTTCGTGAGTTCGAAGGGGCGCGGGTTGCCCTCGGCGGGGTTGGGGCAGAGGTTCGCCATGATGTGGAGCAGGTCGTCGATGCCCGCGCCGGTCTTGGCGCTGCAGAAGCACACGGGGACGAGGTGCGCCTCGCGGAGGGACTTCTCGAACGCGTCGTGCAGCTGCTCGGCGGTGAGGCTCCCCTGCTCGAGGTAGACGCTCATGAGGTCCTCGTCGACCTCGACGCACTGGTCGACGAGCGCCGTGTGCGCATCGGCGACGGAGCTGAACGCGACCTCACCCTCGGATTTCTCCCAGACGTCGATCACGTCCGAGCCGTCCGGCGTGGGCAGGTTGATCGGGATGCACTCGGTGCCGAACGTCTCGCGGATCGTGTTCAGCAGCCCCTCGAGGTCGTCGACGTGGTCGTCGATCTTGTTGATGATGATGAAGCGCGGGAAGTTGCGCTCCTTGGCGGTGCGCATCACGCGCCGCGTGACCGTCTGGATGCCCTTGTCGGCCCCGATGACGACGGCGACCGAGCCGACGGCGGGGAACGCGCTGATCGCCTGGCCGACGAAGTCCGGCATGCCCGGGGTGTCGATGAGGTTGAAGTGCTTGCCCTCGTGGTCGAAGTTCACGAGCGCCGAGTTGAGCGAGTGCTGGTGCTCCTTCTCCTCGGGCTCGAAGTCGCAGACCGTGTTGCCTTCCTCGATCGTGCCGGCTCGGCCAAGCAGACCCACGGTGTGGAGGATCGTCTCCACGAGGGTCGTCTTGCCCGAGCCGGCATGACCGGCCAGGGCAATGTTCCGGAGGTTGGCGGTTTCGCTTCTGGGCATGGTGACGCTCCTGTTCTTCACAACGCACGAGCCGCCCGGGCAGTTGTGCGGGACGAATGGAGCTTCGCCGGCTCGCCCGGGAACGCCGTGCGCCCGATCGAGCGATGTGTCGTGCGCTCGGGCGGGAGGGACACGGTCGGACCACCGTGAGCCCGGCGGCTCGTTCGACCGGAGGCCCCCGCCCCGTCCCACTGCGCCTCCGATCGGAGCGCCGAGTCACGAACAGATCAAGTGTAAAGCCAAGAGGGGGCCGGTGAAAGACGCACGCCGCCCGAACGGGCGGGGAATCTTTCGCGTCCGGACGCCCGGGATCGCGGTTTACGAGTCGTCAGGGTCGATGTAGACCGACCCGGTCTCCGCTTTGACGCGGATCCGCATCGTCCCGCTGATCGCGGAGCTCACCAGGAGCACCCGCTCCCCCACCGCGCTGAGGCGCCCGAACTCGTCGTACAGGATGTCCTTCGCCTCGTCTTCCAGGTCCACCGTCACGCCGAGCAGGTCCACCCCCGGGTCGGACCCGTAGGTGACGAGGTACGGCTCGCCGTTGGGGCGGTTCACGGGCGTCGCGGGGTCGGACGATCGCGCGATCCAGTACGCGCCGGCGACCTCGTCGACGCGGACCAGCGCCGGGTCGCTCGGCTCGGCGAGCGAGAGCGACTGGGCGTACTCGATGTCCGCGACGACCATGTTCACGGCGCTGACGAGCCGCACCGTGCCGTCGGCCGAGGCGTTGGGCAGGACGACGACTGCCACGATCGCCATGAGGAGCACGACGATCATCATCTCGATGAGTGTGAAGGCGCGCCGGATCATGAGTCCTCCTCGATCTCCGCGTAGAGCTCCTCGATGCTCCGCGCCCGCGCCTTGCCGGCGCGTCGGACGGTGAAGTTGCCGTCGAGGTCCGGGCCGAGGGCGTCGATCTTGGGGTCGTCGACCTCCACTTCATCGCCCGCGGGCTTCGGCCCCTTGAGCACGCCGAGGATGGTCTTCGCCAGTTCGCTCAGCCCGTCGACGAACCCCTCGTCGCTCGTGAGCATGTCGTCGATGTTGACCGTGTTCGAGGGGGCGATATCGTCCATGAGATCGTCCACCGCATCTCGCGTATCGGGGTAGTTCCGACCGCCGGCGTAGAGCTCGGTGGCGATCACCGTGAACGGGTTCTCGACGTCGTCACCGGTTCGGCGGAGGTCGGTCTCGAGCAGGACGCTCGTCACCTCGCGCATGAACGCCCCCTGGTCGGACGCGGCGAAGTACTGCTTGAGGAGCATCTTTTCCGCGGTGGACATGTCGTTCGTATCCGATTCGCCGATCGTCTTCATGAAGTAGACCGTCGGCTCGTACTCGGGGCGGAGGTCGCCGCTCTCGTCGTACATCGGGCTCTTCGGGTCCGTGAAGCCCATGCGGTTGTCGAACCGGGGCTCGTAGAGCAGCGCGGCGTTCTCCGTGAGATCGAACCGCCTCGCCGTCACACGCCCGACGAGCGCGGACCCGCCTTTAATCGTGACGTCCGCGTCCGGCGCGTGGAAGGCGCACGCGAGGACCGAGTTGTTGTCGACCAACCAGTTGCTGGGCGATTTGCCCCCGTCGAGTTCCGAGATCGATTGGAAAACGAGCCGCCTCGAGTCGATCGGTTCGAGATCCGCGACGGAGCGTGTCGGGTCGGACGCGAGCGTGGTATTGCCGCCGATGACAGAATCCTTGATGGCGAGGTTCCTGCCGACGAGCACCCTGAGCGAGGCACCTGAGCCGAGCTCAAGGACCGAGCCGTCTTCGAAAGTCAGGTCGCCCTCGACGACCAGACGCACGTTGCCCTCGATCAGGAGCCTGGAGCCGGCGTCGACGGAGAGCTTGCCGACAACGACGTGGTCCACCGAAGCGCCGTTCAAGCGGAACGTGGATCCCCCGACGACGCTCAGCTCGTCGAACCGGGCGCCGGCGGCCATGTAGTCGCCCGTCCCGGAGTTCCACTCCAGCTTGGAGCTAATCTCGGTGTGCGACGCGTCGGCGTCGGTCGTTCTCGTTGAGAGGCAGGGGATGATGTCCGGCAGGACGGCGCCGCCGGCAAACGCCGAAGCGCCGACCATGCCTCGGACACCGGCGCTCGCGGGCTCGATGACGTACAGATGAACATTTTTCAGGATCGCCGCTTCGTCGATATCGATATCGTTCGAGCTGAGCGCGAGCGTTCCGATCTTGACCTCGGGCCGGAGCTTTGATTCCGGGCTCTGCGACCAGACGCGGAGGCTCGACCCGCCGTCGATCCGAATTTTCTCGCACGCGAAGATGGCGAACTCGCCCAGTGAGCTGTCGATCTCGTTGCCGAACGTGGAGATCGGCGCGAGGCTGACCTGCTTCTCGACGACGGTCCGGACGCCGTTCACGTCCGCGACGACGGTGAGCAGGACCTCGCGGTCCGCCTCGCTCACGGCGCCGCCCTCGAGGTTGGTCACCTGGACGTCCACGGTCGCGTCCGCGATGGTCCAGTCGTCCAGCAGGACGCCGTTGGTGATCAGGTCGCGCCAGTTCGTCTCCGTCTGCATCGCCGCCACCACCAGCTCGGAGGCGGCGAAGGCCGACCACTCGCTGGACGTGTGCGCGACGGCGTTCTTGCCGATCTGCGAGGCGTTGTCGTTCATCGTCAGCGCCGCGGCGGCGATGACGGTGCCCACGGCGACGGCGACGAGCGCGAGCATCATGGCGAGCCCGCGTCGGGCGGTGCGTGTGCGATTCGGACGGTTGGAGCGCGTGTTGGTTGTCATAGCTCGGGTCCTCCTCATTGCGGGACCGTGTGATCGTTGATGCCGATGGCGAAGAGCATGTCCTGCGCCTCGTCGTTATTGACCCGCAGCGCCGTCGTGGCGCGGAGCCGTTTCGCGTCGACGAAGGAAACCGCGTCGTGCGCGAGAGAGAAGCTCACCACCGCGTCCGCGATGACGAGCCGGGCCGTCAGCCCGAGGCCTCGTTGGGTGGTCATGATCGTGTAGTAGTCCGAGCCGACGGGGATCTCGACGTCCATCGCGTCCTGCTCGAGCTCGGTGAGCCCCTTGGGGAAGACGAACCACTCCACGCTGATCTCCTCGTCGTCGCCGTCGTACCAGAGCACGCGGAGCTCGGAGAGGTTGATCGTGCCGCCGGGGTTGTCGTCGTGGAGCCACACCGCGAAGCCCTGCGCCGGGTCCTCGTCCAGGACGCACAGCGACGCGTCCGTGTACGCCTGAAGGCGGGCCTGCATCGCGTGGGAGCGCTGCAGCGCGCTGCGCACCTCGCCCACGCGGGAGAGGTTCTGACCCGCCGCGGTCATCACCACCGCGATCGCCGCCCCGATGAACGCGGTGATCGACACCGCGAGCATCAGCTCGATCAGCGTGAGGCCCCGTCGGGGCGCCGGGATGGATCCGCGGCGTGTGTTCACAGGACCGGCTCCGGGACGAAGGTCTCGATGCTCGCCAGGTCGCGGGCGTCGTCGTGGACCGTCACGACCACGCGCAGGCCCGTGATCTCCGTGCTGAGTTCCTCGATCTCCTGCACCGTCTCCTCGACCAGGATGGTCCGGCCCAGGGGCCAGAACGGGTCCGGGTACGTCACCCCGTCGACCGTCACGAGCGCGCCCACGATCTCCGACTGCCCGTCGCGGGCGCGGAGGTCGGCGTAGTCGAGTGTGACGAGCTCGGAGAGGTGGTTGTTCGCCGCGATCGCCGCGAGGATCGTCTTCTGACCCTCGAACGAGTGCATCTGGGCGGCGCTCATGGCGCTGATGACCGCGAGGACCACGATCGAGAGCACCGTCGAGGCGAACAGGGCCTCGAGCAGCGTGTACGCCCCGCGGACGCGGGGGCCTCTCGATCGTGTCGCGGTCGTTGTGTCCGGTCGTTCGTGCATATCGGTCGCTCCGATCAGGCGTGGGCCGCCTCCCCTCGAAATCGGGAACGGCCTTGCACCAATCGTTCAATTGGATCGACCCGATCCCATACGCCCGGGGCTTCCTGAAGGCGCGGGGGCCGTGATTGGGTCATGCCCGTCCGCAGAGAACACCCATATTCACGCGCCCGCGTCCGAGAAGGGCCGCGCCGACGTCCGACTTGCCCCGCCCGCGCCCCACGCCGACGATACGCCCCGCCCCATGCGTCGATTCCCATCCATCCTGTTCCGGTCCCTCTCGGGCGAGCTGGGCCGGCTCCTGTTCACCGCCACCGCGGCCATCGTCTGCGCGCTCGCCTTCGGCGCCGCCATCAAGCCCCTCGCCGACGGCGAGATCGGCCCGGAGGACACCGTCCGCCTCATGGTCCTGGCGATCGTGCCCATGCTGCAGTTCGCCCTGCCCTTCGCCTGCTCCTTCGCCGCCACGATGACCTACCACCGCTTCGCGTCCGAGAACGAGGCGAACGCGGCGATGGCGAGCGGCATCCCCCACCGCGTCCTGCTCACGCCAGCGCTCGCCATCGGGCTCGCCCTCTCCGTGGGCCTGGGCGCCCTGATGATGAGCGTCATCCCCAACTTCCTGCGCGACATGGAGAACATCGTCACGCGCAACGTCACCGAGATCCTCATCGCCCGCATCGAGCGCGGCGAGTCCATCGAGGTCGGCAACTTCCAGATCTACGCCGAGGCCGCCCAGAGCATCGGCCCGGACCCCATCAAGGCGGACGGCACCGGCTCCGGCGCGTTCGAGGTGCTCGTGCTCAACGGCGTGCTCGCCGTGCAGACCGACGGCGAGGGCCTCCCCGAGACCGCCATCAACGCGGTGCAGGTCTTCATGTGGTTCTTCGACGACGCGGACGAGACCGGCAACGCCATCGCCGTGCAGCTCCGGTTCCGGGACGCCTCGTCGTTCGACAGCTCCCTGCGCATGTCCACCGCGGTCGCGAGGCTCGACTCCCAGCGCATCCGCATCCCTGGCCAGTTCCGAGACGATCCCAAGTTCCTCACGCACGCCGAGCTGCAGGCGCTGAAGGCGAAGCCGGAGCTGATGAGCAAAGTCGAGACCCCGCGCCGGACGCTCGCGATGCGCCTCGCGATGCGCCGGCTCGTCGAGCGGATCGACGAGAAGCTCCGCAGGACCGGCACGTTCGAGTTCGTCAAAGACGGCGACCAGCGGCTCGTCGTCCGCTCGCGCGGGCTCGAGGCGGTCGGGGAGTCCTGGCGCTTCCTCCCGCTCCGCACCGGCGAGGGCATCTCGCTGCGCGCCGAGCTCCCCGACGGCTCCTCCCGCGCCTATTCCGCCCGGAGCGCGGACCTGCTGATCGACTCGAGCGAGAGCCGCTGGCGCAGCGGCGACTGGGTGACCGTCTGCACCATCGAGACCCGGGCGCTGTTCATCGCCGACGACCTCGTCGACCAGGGCTCGCCCGTCTCGCTCCTGGGCGACCGCGCCTTCGGCCGCCTCACCGTCGAGGACGCGCCGGAGATCGAGCTGCTCGCCGCGAGCACCGACGAGCTGCTCGCGCTCGCCGACGCGGACACCATCGAGGACGCCACGCACGAGGACATCGAGCGCGACGCCCGCCAGCTGAGCAACCGGCGCACCAAGCTCGCCAACGAGATCCTCAGCAAGGAGCACGAGCGCTTCGCGTACGCCGTGAGCTCGCTCGTCATGGTCCTCGCCGGCGCCGTCGTGGGCTTCAAGCTCCGCGACGCGATGCCCCTGCCGGTCTACCTCTGGAGCTTCTTCCCCGCGCTCGTCGCGTTCCTCTCCATCACGACCGGCCGCCAGTTCGTCGAGGACAAGGGCGCCGCGGCCCTGCCCATGATCTGGGCCGGCGCGATCTTCGTCGGCGCGTACACCCTCTTCGAGTTCATCCGGCTGAGGAGGCACTGACCGCGCGATGAACACACTCGAACGCTACATCGCACGCCTCTACCTCGTGAACGTCCTCACGCTCTTCGTGATGCTCGCCGGGTTCGTCGTGACGGTCGACGTCATCATCAACCTCGACCGCTTCTCCGAGGCCGCGAGCGAGGAGATCGAGCGCGCCAACACCGACGACTCCCCCCTCCGCCACGCCCTGCTCACCACGCTGTTCATCTTCCACCTCTGGTGGCCCCGCCTGCTGCAGCTCTTCGGCTACATCTGCGGCATCGTGCTCATCGCGGCGATGGGCTTCACGTGCTCGCAGCTCGTGCGCCACCGCGAGTTCGTCGCGATCCTCGCCTCGGGCGTGAGCCTGCAGCGGCTCATCAAGCCCTTCGTCGTCGTCGCGATCGGCGTCATCACGCTCCAGGCGATCGACCAGGAGATCCTCGTTCCCAAGGTGGCGCACCTGCTCACGCGCGACCAGGAGGAGTCCGGGCGGACGAGCGTCAGCGCGTTCCCCGTCCGCCTCACGCCGGACGGCTCGGGCCGGCTGCTCAGCGCCGCGACGTTCGACGACGCCACCGGCGCGCTCACCGGCCCCACCTTCTGGATCCGCAACGACGCGGGGACGATCCAGCGCATCGTCCGCGCCGAGAGCGCCGCGTGGGACGGCGCCGGCTGGATCCTCGACGGCGGCGTCGCGACGATCGTCGGCGACGACGGCGAGATGCGCACCGCGACCGTCGCGCGCGTCGACACGAGCCTCGGCCCCACCGAGATCAAGACCCGCCACCTCCAGGACTTCGCGCAGAACCTGAGCTGGGTCCAGCTCTCGCGCATGATCTCGAGCGGCTCGCTCGACGAGCGCGCCACCCAGCGACTCGACCGCATCCGCTGGGGACGCGTCGCGTCGCTCGTGAGCAACTTCGTCGCGCTGCTCGCCGCGATCCCGTTCTTCCTCAAACGCGTCCCCCAGCCCATGCTCGGGCCGGCGGTGAAGAGCGCCCCGATCGCCCTCGCGGGCCTGACCGCCGCGGGGCTCTCCGGCTCGATCGCTTTGCCGGGCCTGCCGGTGTGGGTGGCGGTCTTCGTGCCGACGCTCATCCTCATCCCGCTCGCGGTGAGCCTGTACACGTCGATCAAGACGTGAGCGTCACCCGCTCGGGTCCATCAGCTTCAGGACATGCCGCTTGTCGAGGAAATCCGCGTTCGCGCCGATGAACGACTCGAACGTCTCGTGATCGGCCGAGGCGTTCCGCACCGCACGCAGCCAGGCCTCCGTCACGTCCTCGAGGTACCTCCCGCCCTTCCCGTGCGCCGCGTTGAGCCGCACGATGCCGTCGCGCATGACGCCGAGTGCGCGGTCGTGATCCGGCTCGCGCTTCACCAGCGCGAATGCCACGCGCAGGTGCGCGCGGTGCGTCCAGTCCGCGTGCGGGATCTCGGATCGGAGGAACAGGCCCAGGAACCCGTCGTCGGTCACTCGTCGTTCGCGGAATCGAGCAGCGCCGCGTCGGCCGAGATGCGCCGCGTGGAGCCGTCGATCTTCTTGAGCTCGGTGAGCGTCGCGCTCGATTTGGCGCCCTTGTCCTCGAACTTGCGCAGGGTCGGGAGCAGCCGCGCGTCGACCGAGCCGACGAACTTGTTGTAGCGCTCCTGGGCCGTGGTGAGCGCCTTGCCGATGCCGTCGGCGTGCTCGAGGACCTTCGCGGTCCGCTCGTGGAGCTCGGTCCCGAGCCCGAACAGCTCGTGGGCGGATTCCGAGAGCTGCCGCTCGCGCCACCCCACGTGCACCGCGCGGAGCAGGCCGACGAGGGTGGACGGGCTCGCGATGATCACCGAGTGCTGGGCCGCGTAGTCCAGCAGGTCGGGCCGGCGCTCCAGCGCCGCGTCGACGAACTGGTCGCCCGGGACGAACATGACGACGAACTCGGGCGAGCCGTCGTAGCTCGCCCAGTACTTCTTCTTGCTCAGCGCGACCGCCTGGTCCGCGACGTGGCGGGCGAAGCGCGTGAGGTGCGCGTCCGCGTCGTCCGTGTCCTGCGCGTCGATGGCGTCGAGGTAGGCGTCGATGTTCGTCTTCGCGTCCACCGCGATGGACCGCCCGTTGGGGAGCGAGACGACGAGGTCGGGCCGGAGCAGGTTGCCCTCGGAGTCGCGCGAGCTCGCCTGCGTCGAGAAATCGCAGTAGCTGCGCATCCCCGCGAGCTCGACGACGCGCTCGAGCTGGATCTCCCCATACCGCCCGCGCACCTGCGGCTTGCGCAGCGCGGTGACCAGCTTGCCCGTCTCGACGCGGAGCTGCGTCGCGCCCTCCGCGAAGGCGCGCAGCTGCTCCGCGAGCGTCGCGTGCTTCTCCGCGTGCGTCTTGTCGAATTTCTCGATCTTCTCGTTCGTGAGCCTGAGCGACTCGCCGATCGGTTTGATCAGCTCCTCGAACGCCTTGTTCTTCGACTCCAGGTGGGCCTTCGCGTCCTTGTTGTGCGACTCGAACGTCTCCTTCGCGAGCTTCAGGAAGTTCTCGTTGGAGCTGCTGAGCACCCGGCTCGCGAGCGACTGGAACCGGCTCTCCAGCTCCTGGCGCTCCTCCTCCGTCCGCTTCTGGTACTGCCGCTCGGCCTTGGCGATGCCCTCCTCGTACCGGGCGTGCGCTTCGACCTGGTTCGCTTTTTCGTTCTCGACACGCTCGGCGAGCGTCGCGACCTCGCTCATCGCGTCCGAGAGGCGGCTGTTCGTGACGCTGAGCTGCTCGCGCAGCGTGTTGTTCTCCCGCTCGGCCTCGTCGGCGCGGGCGAGGGCGCTGGCGCGCTCCGCGCTCGCCGTCGCGAGCCTCATGAACGCCACGATCGCCCCGCCGCATCCCAGCAGCGCCACGATCCCGAGCAGAACGGTTGGGAGTGTCATCTCTCTAGTGTACGACGCACCCGCCGGGGGGCCATGTCACGATTTGGACGCACAATGTGAAATTCGTCCGACGGGGATCAGCGCGCGATCGGGTGGATCGTGATCGAGATCTTCCGCGACGAATCGTGGTACGTCTCGAGCGCTTCCTGCACGCTCTGCGCGTCGATCGTCTCCAGGAGGGCCATCTCCTCGTCCAGCGACTCGAGCGTGAGGCCTCGGTAGCCGAGCGAGCCGAGCGTCCGGGCCCACCAGCGCGGGTTCGCCCGCTCCGCCTTGAGCTCGTTGAACGCGAGCCGGCGGGCGAGATCGACCTCCTCGGGCGTCGGGCCCGCGAACGCCAGGTCCGCCGCGTGGTGCTCCAGCTCCGCCAGCGCCTCGCCGGCCTTGCCCGGCTCCACCTCGGCCATCGCGTAAATGAGGCCGAAATCCGGGTACGCCTCGTTGGCGTAGGCGTTGGCCTGCACCGTCGCGACGCCGGAATCCTCGCCCTTGAGCGACCGATCGAGCCGCGCCCCGAGGATCCGCATCGCGAGATCCAGGTTGAGCCTCGCCGCGGTGTCGCCCGAGCCGGGCCCGCGGAACCCGAGCAGCGCCACGCTGTTGGGCGAGATCGAGCGCACGTTGAGCTCGACGGAGATCGGGTGCTCGCGGGGCGTGAGCAACCGGGAAGCGTCCCCGAGACGCTCGTCGATCGGCGACCGCGTCGCGAGCGTGCCGAGCGATCGCGAGACCAGGTCCAGCGCGACGGAGCGCTCCAGGTCCCCCACCACCGACGCCTCGACGGGCGCCGCGGCACAGATCGACTCGAGCCAGCGCCGCGTCGGTTCGAGCCCGATCGCGTCGATCTCCTGCTCGCAGAGGGTGCGGTGGCGCGGGTCCTCGACCGGGTAGAGCGCGTCGACGATGGCGACGTTGAGCATCGTGCGCGGCTGTTTGCGGATGAACGCGTGCTCGCTCGCCTTCTGCCCCTTCCACCGTTCGAGCGCGCGCTCCTCGAGCACGGGCGTCTCGAGCAGCGCCGTGAGGACCGCGAAGGCCTGCTCGGCCCGCTCGCTCGGGGCGGTCAGGGTGACCGTGACCGCGTCCGGGCCGATGTCGTGCCCGAGCTCCATCGAGGAAGACGCGAGCGCCGCGCTGAGGTCGCACGAGATCACGCCCTCGATCGCGGGCGCGTCCCAGAAGGCCCCGGTCGCTTCGGTGAGGCCGCGGGTGGTTCCGTCCTCGTCGAGCCGCCCGCCGGCGAGGGTGAGCATGACGCGGAACTGCCCGTTCATCTCGGGCATGGGCTTGTGGTGGACGCGGACGCCGTTGCCGAGCGTCGCGCTGAGCACCGAGTGCGCGGGGTGGATGGAGACACGCGCGACCGCGCCGGGTGTGTCGGGCAGCGCCGTCGGCGTCTCGGCCCGCGCGAACACGCCTCGCTCCGCGGGGAGCCGCGCCGCGTCGCGCACGGCGGAGTCGAAGATCGCGCGGACCTCGACCTCTGTCGGCTCGTCCGCTCCCTCGGGCAGGAGGACGAAGAGCGTGTAGCAGGCGGGGTCGTACACCTCGCGGAAAGTCTCGTTGATCTCGCGGACGCCGATCGCGCGCATGATCTCGCGGGCGGAATCGGCGCGCGTGCGCGGCGAGATCGGCGTCGAGCCGAGCACCGCGAGGCGGCCGAGGCGTCGCGCGACCGCGCCGGGCTCGTCGCCCAGCGCGTCCACCGCGTCCTCGTCGTACCGGGCCATCACCGCGTTCTTCGCGAGCTCGACCTCGTGCGCGGTGAAGCCGTGCCTCGCCGCCATCGAGGCCTGCGTCGCCAGGGCCTGCAGCGCCTCGTCCCACACGCCCGGGCCGTTGAGCGTCGCGATCGTCGTGCTCGTGAGCGAGCCGCTGATCCCCGCCGTGCGCTGGACCGTGTTGTTGATCGCGAGCCCGGCGCAGCGCTGGCGGTCCACGCGCTGGCGGAGCGCCTCGAGCGCCACGTCCATCCGCACGGAACGCACCAGGTCGGCGGTCGTCCGTTCCCCGGGCGGCGCGTCGAGGATGCGGATCGCCTGCACCACCGCGTAGGGCAGCTCCGGGTCGCTCAGGACGATCTCCGTCCGCTCGCACCCACCCGCTTCCTGCGCCGCTTCGAAGCGCTGCCCCATCGCCGCCCCGGCCGCGTTGTCCGCGAACGCGGCGGGCGGCTTCTCGCCCTCGATGTGCTCGAACGCGTGCTCGATCGCGTGCTCGACGAGCATCGGCTCGAACGCGCCGGCGACGATCACCGTCATCCGATCCGGCGTGTACCGCTCGCGCGCGAACGCCTCGAGCGACTCGGAAGAGACGCGCGCGATCCCCTCGGCCGTCCCCGACGGCGGGTGCGCCGCGTAGGGCGTGCCCGGGAACAAACGCGGGATGATCTGCTCGTCGAGCCGTTGGATCGGGCTCCGACGGATCTTCTCGTCGCGGAGCGCGAGCGTGCGCTCGCGCTCGACCGTCGCCCCGTCGAACACCAGCCCGCCCGGCAGCTCCGCGAACACGCGGAGCACGAGCTCCAGCGCGCCCTCATCCGGCGCGGGCAAATCGAAGTGGTAGGCCGTGGAGTCGAAGCTCGAGTAGACGTTCTGCAGCCGGTTCACGCCGATGCCCGCGCGCCGGAGCGACGATTCGAGCTCGCCCGGCGCGAACGATTCGGAATCCGTGAACACCAGGCGGGACGCGAGGTGCGCCGCGCCCTGGACGCCCTCCGGCTCGTGGATCGCCCCCGCGCGCACGACGAGCGTCATCGACGCGCCCGACGTGGGATCGTCCGTCTCCTCGAAGACCCACCGCAGCCCGTTCGCGAGCCGGCCCGTGCGAAGGCCCGTACCCGCCTCGAGCGGCGCGTCCGGGACGAGGCGCTTGCCGTGATCGGCGCGCGGCTCCGCGGGCGGGCCGGCGGCGGCGATCGCGGCGGCGCTCGCCAGCGCGAGCCCAGGCAGGATGAATCGGCGGAGATTGATCATCTGGGTCACCCACTTGTACCCGCATTCCCGCGGTCGAGTTGCTGGGCGGGCCGCCCCGCGAAGGCTACGCTGGCCCCATGAACGAACAGGAAACGGGCAACCCCCCCACCGCTCCCGAGGCCGCTCCCACAGGCGTCATCGACCCGGATCCGGCCGCGACTGAAGGTCCGGACCTCTACAGCCCCTGGGCCGCGGCCTCGATCACGCTCATGCTGCTCAGTTTCGGTGGCTGTCTGGTGACGTCGTTCCTGATGATCGCGGGGAACGCGCTGGCGGGCGTCGCCATGTTCGCCCTGCCGATCGTGTCGATGCTCGGCGCTATCTCGGGCGTGTCCGGGCTTATCCAATCGACCCGTTCGATGGGGCGGATCGGCGGGCGTGGCGCGGCGACATTCAGCGCGATCGTCTGCCTGATGCTCCTCGTGCTCCAGAGTTCGTTCGTCCTCGGCGCACTCATCCCGTGGTACTCGACGGCGAACAACGTCAAGCCGGTGATGCAGCGGTACGCGGACCTCTCGGCGCAGCAGGATCCGACGGAACTCCGGAAGATCCTCTCGCCGGCGACGTCGAGCCTTCTGAGCGACGCAGACCTTTCGGCCTTCTGGACGAGAGCGACACCCGCCGACGCGACCGGGTCGCCGCCGACGTGCAGCGTCGACCTGACGATCTTCGTGCAGGCCCGCCGGATCATGGCCGGGGCGACCAACCCCGGGTCCGCCGAGTCGATCGACGAGCGGATGTTCACGGTCCGGTACGAGTGGAGCGACGGTTCGGACTCGCTCGTGTACGTCTTCCTCGACGAGGAGGCGCTCGCGGGCAACAGCGTGATGGTGATCGACCTGCTCGTCGTCAAGAGCGCGGGCGACGCCGTCACGCTCCTGCCCGACGGCCCGGCGAAGAAGACGGCGGACTCGGTGGGGTGGGCGATCAAGCGCTAGCATCGCTCGCGCCGCACCCTCTCCCCTCGCGGGAGAGGGNNGCGTTCCGCCGCCAGCCGGGTGAGGGCCCATCTCAAGCCCGACGCGGAGCGTCGCACCTCCCCCACTGATGCCCGATGCCTGATGGCGGATGCCTCTTAGGAAACCGTCAGCTCCGGCATCCCCCCCGACTTCCGCATCGCCGCCAGGGCCACCTCGTCCTGCACGCGCACCGTCAGCTTCTCCAGCGCCTCGCGGAGCGCCTCGCCCGCGTCGGTGAAGTTCTTCACGGGCTCGCCCGAATCCGAGTGCTCGCGCAGCTTCATGTTGATCGGCACCGCGCCGAGGAAGGGCAGGCCCATCCGCTGGGCCATCTGCTCCGCGCCGCCCCGGCCGAACAGGTCGTACTCCTTGCCGTCGTCGCCGA
>CAJNJA010017632.1:0-10888 GCA_905231915.1 Symbiodinium necroappetens
TCAAGGTTTAGGGTTTAGGGAGTTAGAGTTTAGGGTTTAGGGGTTAGAGTTTAGGGTTTAGGGGTTAGATTTTAGGTTTAGGGTTTAGGGTTGAGATTTTAGGGTTTAGGGTTGAGATTTTAGGGTTTAGGGTTTAGTGTCTAGGATTTATAAGGTTTAGGGTTTCGGGTTTTGGGGTGTTGTGTTTTCTATTTGTGGTTGGGGGGGGGGGGGGCTGAGGGTTCTGGTGCTCAGGATTTGATTCAGGGCTTTCAGGGCATGTTGGGGTGTAGGGATGCGAAGCCCTAAACCTAAAACAGTAGTGTTGCAGGTTTGGTCGTATCAGTTAGCTGAGGTTGCAGGGTCCTCAGGGCTTTCTCCATGCCGAGCAGATGGCTTTTCGGTGGACGGTTTTGGAAGCCAGGATCACCGGTTCCCTAAACCCAAAGCCCGTGGTAAGCCTAACCCCTCTCAACAAAAATGTAGTCTCGTCACCAAATCCGATAGCCTCTGCCTCAACCGCCCTTCTCCCTGAAACAAATGACAAAGCCCTGGAGCAACAAAAGCAACCAAGCGCGCCCGCGCACACACACACACAGAGAGAGACACAGACACAGAACAGACACAGACACGGACACAGACACAGACACAGACACAGACACAGACACAGACACAGACACAGACACAGACACAGACATACATCCATGCATGCATGCATACATACATACATCTATGCACCGACCCATACCCAAACAACAGCTTTCATCGCTCAGCCGAGCGCTGAAACCCCAAGTCTTAAACAGTAGCCTTTCAAAGAGCCCTTATAAACAGGTGTGGAAGAGCGCATCGAAGACCTCAACGCTTTCCACGCCCTGGCTGTCTATAAGCCTCTTGAACAGACTGGTTTACTTACGGTCTCCCTTGTGGTCCCTTTTTTTTCTTAACCAGTTTTATTTTTTTAAGATCATGTAAGCCAACCCGAACAAGGATGTAATTACAATGGAGACTATAGATACCCATAGGCCCCTAAGTAGTTCCTTTTTGGGATTACCTTTTAGGACTCTAAATGTAAGCTATAAAAAGGAACTACTTAGGGGCCTATAGATAGTCTCCATTGTAATTACATCCTTGTTCGGGTTGCCTTACTTACATGATCTTAAATGTTCCGCTTTATGGTTTATATTTAGACTCCTATAAGGTAATCCCAAAAAGGAACTACTTAGGGGCCTATGCGCATAGATAGGTACTATTTGCAGACTTGGAGTTTCTGGGCCTTCATCGGGGGAAGTGCAGGGCTCTAAACCGGCGTTATCTCAGCTCTTGTTAAGGGATTTAGTTTAAGTTACCATAATAAGGAAGCCATGTTGTTTACTATAAATCCCTACTATGGTTGGTAACTTAACTTAAATCCCTTAACAAAAACCCAATTATATGGTCCTACACACAAAGATTTTCCCTTAGCCTCGAAGTCTAGAGCTGGTCTCGACTTTTGGATTCTAAGGCTTCCAAACAGGGGGGTTTACGGTTTAGGGTTTGGGGTTTAAGGTTTAGGGTTTGGGGTTTAGGGTTGTGTCGTTTTCAACCCCAATCAAACCCTCAACCTTTATTCCTGGAAACTCCCAGCTGTGCGTTTTGGGTTGCCGCTCGGGTTCCCAAGCGCCCGTGGATTCATTTAGGGTTTAGGGTTTAGGGTCTAGGGTTTTTCCCGAGAGGGTCCATATTACATACTTCACGGAATTCGGTCCCCGAAACCATTACAAGGATGGTCCCTCGGAACCTAATTCCATATTACTAGTAAACCATAAGGGCCGAATTACCAATACCTGTTCAAATTATGAAATCATTAAGGCCCTTGCAGGATGTGGAGCCGAAGAGTTCTTCGGCAACAGGGAATGCTTTGGCCATTGGAGGCTTCCAGAGCAGCAGCCGTCGGAAGCTGAAGTTTAGGACGTCTTCGAGCAGAAGAAAAACTCTTCCACCAGCACCAGGAGGACCAGGGGCCATTCCAGCCCCAGTCACTCCACCAGCAGGACCAGGGGCCACGCCAGCCCCAGCCAGAGGAGCAGTGGCCACCAGGGGTGCCTGAAAGAAGGTGTTCCGGCACAGAAGACAAGCGAGCACAAGGACCGCTGCCAGAAAGGAGATTCAGAGACGCTGGATTTTGTTTTTTATTTTTTAATGTTTTTTTAGCTGGTTTGCTGCCTCTCAAGCTGTAGAGGTCCGAATTCGTACCCGAAGATCACAAATAGCCCAAAGTAGGTACTGCTAGTATTTCTTACACGTTTAGATCCTAAAGCAGGTGCTGTTGGTAGCCTGAAAGTCTTGGCGTTGGTAAAACCCTGAACCCATAAGCTGGCTGGTTATGACGCTTTAAACTTTATGACAGTGTAGGGTTTAGGGTTTAGGGGTTTAGGATTTAGGGTCCCTGTGTTATATGGGGCTCGTCAGGAAGATAGCCCCAGGGGTCCATATATCCAAACAGTAAGTATATTCATATACTTCGGCCCTAAAGTACCTATGTGGGGATTACTTTACTGCCGAAGTATCAATTATTCGGGTAAACCCTATACCCTCATGGTATCCTTAAACCCCTAAAGCCCTAAACCCCAAACCCTCAACCCCTAAACCCTAAACCCTTAAAGGAACCCTTATTTGGGTACATGGACACTGAGGGTCGGTTTTTCTCATGTGCTCGGAGTCCGGATGCAGATGCTGTGAACCCAAGCCCGAAGGCTGGTTTCCCTAAGGGACTCCTTTAAGGGACTCCTTTATAAGGGATCCTTTAAGGGATCGTTTAAGGGACTCCTTAAGGGATTCCTTTAAGGCACTCCTTGAAGGGACGCCTTTAAGGGATTCCTTTAAGGCACTCCTTCAAGGGACGTTTAAGGGATCCTTTAAGGGATCCATAAGACTTCCTTTCGTCAGGGGATCAGTTAAAAGGGGTCTCTTATGAGATCTTATTATTAGGGTTTCTATTTTAGGTTTACGGTATATTCCATAATTAAGGGGTGTTGGGGTCAGTGGTTTCGGGCTTGTCCGGATGCTAGGAACAAGAACCCGACAATGTGTGCTGAAGCGGGCGACAACACCGTAAGATCCGTGGCGTAGTCAAGGGTAGAGCCAGTCAGAAGCATCATCCCCCTAAACCCTAAGCCCTAAACCCTAAAACCCTAAAACCCGAAACCCCGAAAGCCCTAAACCCTAAACCCTAAAACCCTAAAACCCTCAAAACCTAAAACCCTAAAGCCCTAAACCCTAAAAGCCTAAAGCCCTAAACCCTCAAACTCTAAAGTCCTAAAAACCTAAAGCCCTAAGCCCTAAACCCTAAAAGCCTAAAGCCCTAAAGCCCTGAGCCCTAAACCTGAAGCCGAAAGCCTGCTAGCCGGAACGAAGGAATCAAGGCTTCGATGTGATCTGGGCAAACGGAGTGAGCGAGACAGGCAGGGTTCAGGGTTTAGGGTTCAGGGTTGAGGGTTTAGGATTTTTTGGGTTTAGGCTTTAGGGTTCAGGGTTGAGGGTTTAGGGTTTAGGATTCAGGGTTTAGGGTTTGGGATTTAGGGTTTGGGCTATCAGGGTTCAGGGTTTAGGGTTTAGGGCTTAGGGTTGAGAGGGGAGTTTAGGGTTTTCGGGCGTAGGTTTAGGGTTTGATGCGTGGTGTTTGGGATTGGGGGTTTATGGGGTTTCGGGTTGAGGGTTTGTGTGAGGGTTCAGGTTTAGGGGGGCTTCAGGGTTTAGGAGGGTTTAATGTCGAAGCATGAGTATATGCCAACACAAAGATTCCTGAGGCTTCTTGTTACATTCAGAAGATTTTCCGAAAATATACCCCGGCCCAAATCCTCAAATCCATTTGAATATTCAGGCCCCAAAACATGAGGTTTCGTAAGCTTTGTAGCGCTTTTTCTTCGCCGGGATTTCCAGTACGTTGCTGGACTTCAGCGGTTTCTACCAGGCATCACCGGAGATTTAGAATCAAGGAGGGTTCAATTGTTCTAAGCATGGCTGTGCGTTTCAACTGTTTGGAACCAGATGCTTTTGCTGTTTCTGACCTATTGTTTGGTATGCAGGGCTGCTACCGTAGGTGCAGATCGTAGGAAAAACTGCGGAATCTGGGCCATAAACTAGCTCACACACCGTCCTGGTCAGAACAGTAAGCCGCTCGCTTTCGATCAATGCTTCAAGCCAGAATCCTCTGCGTTGATCCGAAACCCAAAACCCTAAACCCTAAACCCTAAACCCAAACCCTAGCCCCTCAGCCCCAAATCTTGCCTAAGTACACACCAAAAGGCTACATACGCACAGGGATTCTGCGTTTGGTGTACTAGGAAATGCCCTGTGGGGATTTTTGAAGGACTTGCATATGAGATCCACATGTTTATGTGGTCTGTTCGGTTTAGGGTCTAGGGTTTAGGGTTCAGGGTGTTGGGCCCTTCAGTTGATGTACTTAGTGATGTTGACTCAATTAACGGCTGGTGTTGCTCCAGTCCCCCAATACATTCGGGTCGGGCTCTCTGGCTATGCACAGCTTTGTTTCTACAGTAGCTTCCAATTCAGTCTCACTGCTGCTTTTCTGTAGACCTTGGTCGCTACATCCTAAACCCTCTCTGCGTAGTTTTCTGGTACTAACTTTAAACGTTGCACATAGGTCTGATTCTGACAGTTGATGTTTGTTTGAAAGAAGCTAATAAAGACCCTAAACCCTAAATCCTAAACCCTCACTGCGAATTCGTGTCAACGGCATCCACCTGGTCAATGAATTTTGCTTGGTGCACGTCGGGGAGTATAAAAGCCCATCAGGATGTGTCGGTGGCCCGTGTTCTGGGAAAGATTTGCTGCAAGAATGCACAAGACCTCTCTTGCGTAGCCGAGCAAATGAACTTGATCTTTTGCAGGTTGGCTCTTAGGACTTTAAGTTTTTGGGCTTCTATATGAACTCTAAAGTTTAACTTTTTGGAGGGATTTAGAAGTCAGCCAAGGTAAGATATCTGCATAATGGTAACACAAGGACGTCTCGAGCCGCCGGTGACATGCGATTGGCTTCAGGGCTCACAGTTGATGGCGATTGCCCTGAGCTAACGACCTCAGGTATACACCGTTTTGTGCAGTCCTGCAGACTGGACCAGTTCTGTTTTGTTTTGGATGTTCGGCTGACATCTATCGTGGTTAGGCCAATCCTCCTGACCGTTCCGGATGTTCGTACTGTGGCGACGGAGTGAAGGAGGTTTTAATGTTCTGGGGTTTAGTCAACTAAGTAAACCATTGCATTGCCTTCTACGTGTACGGGGGAGCAAAATTCCTGATAGATTGTAAAGAACAACTAAACCCTAAGCCCTAGGCCGGGTAGCATTTGAGACCCTAAGAATATTACACAGGTAAAGCTTAATTATCTTCCAAGGATGCCAAAACATCTGGGAGTGATGGTTGCGTCATCTCGGATTCCAACAGAACGCACCTTTTTGGGGCTTCCAAAGCCATTAGTTCACGGCCATGTTTTGCAGTACTGCCAAGGCCTCCCTTTCGACCTCATCGTCCGCCCTTCGGGTGGCGTCTTGGTCGAAACATTAGCAATACCATGGCATACTATAATATAGTAACAATACACAATGATGTACTGTAGTATGTTATAGTGTACCATAACATACTTTGACACACTATAATATACTAAAATATACGAGAATATACTGTAATATACTATAATGTACTATAATATACTATAACATTTGAAAACATACTAAAACATACTTAGACATACTATAACATACTATAAGATACTATAAGATACTATAAGATACTATAAGATACTATAAGATACTATAAGATACTGTAATATAACATATATCATACAGTAGTTTACTACGATTGGATTATTATAACAATATGTTATAGTAGGTTCTACTATGCATGCATTTGCGATAATCTACCAGGGCCTGTGGGATGTTATCGGTTTATAAAGGTAGTAAGATATGAGGTTTAGGGTTTAGGGTCTCCAGTAAGAGCGGCACTAAGTAAGGTTTAGGATTCGATTTAGGGTTTACATAATAGGGGCCTAAATGATCACCAAATACTATGTTGGCGCTCCTTATCAAACTTGTAGTAGAAGATATCACAAAACTTTGTTCTAATGAAAAAGCCCTTATACTAGAGTTTTTGTTCCCAAATACCGAACGTTTTGTTTTGGGTTCGTACGGGCTCCTTGCAGGGTTCTTTAAAGGAACCCTGAAAGCAAGAATCCTCAAAGGAGGACGGAGGCTCCTGTGGTAGTCCCTGGGTTTAGGGTTTAGGGTTTTGATTGAGGCCGTCTGCCCTGGCCGCCGGCACTGGCGGCCCTGTCGCAGCACAAGGGCGCCCAACCCAAGGTTGGAAGGGTGTCTGAGCATTTCTGAGGGCTCTACAGTGCGTTTGTGAGTTTGTGTGTTTTGTTGGGCTTTTTAGGGTGTCATACGAGGATTGCATCATATTCCGGGAGTGCGTCATACAAAGGTTTTATAAGGGTTGGCTAGGGTTGTGTAACGCACCAGGTTTCACAAGGGTTTTATAGGGTTTAGGGACAGGGTTTCGGAGCATATTGTAGTGTGTTTTAAAGGGTTTCAAGTGGGCTTGTATAAGGTTCTATAGACTTTGACTGGGTTTTATGGGGCTTCATGAGAGTTCTATAGGGTTGTCAGGTTCCAGAAGATTTTATGGGGTTGTTCTTATTCTTGATTGTGAAAAATTCTGTTGGGGTTTCTTGGGCTGCTAGACTGCTCTTGAACAACATCCTGGAGCCGCCTATATAAAGCATGTGCAGGAATGTGTGATGAACTCAGCCAAATCGGGATGGCCTTGCCTGTGTTTTTGTTGTTCGCCTTGGTTGGTTCAAAGCCCTACTTCTGAAACCTTGAACGTAGGTTCACAGTTGAGGCCGAAGTGCATCGTCTTTTCTTATACCAAAGCCCAAAGCTATCCCAACTAAAAGTTCGGGGTACTTAGTAAGTAGGGCCTTAAATGAGGTGCAGGTATCTGTACCTATACCTACTTATAACCTCCTTAGGTACTGATAACTCCACTTACTAAGTCCCCTGATCCTTTAAGTAACCCCTCAACTGCTAGCATGGCACCAACTTCTGTAGAACCCAGGATACCTCTAACCAACATAGGTGGGGGGGGGCAGAATAGTTAGTATTTAACAGTACTACCGTACAGTCCTTAGAAAGTTATAGTTATGTTATAAGCGCCAGACACCCCCAAAGCCCTGTTCGAATGATCAAGGCCTATATATTTGGTATTCTGGAGTTGTTGTAGATGGAAGGGGAACCGACAAAACACCCTAAACCCTTAAAAGTTTCGGTTTAAGGTTTACCGACCGTTCAGGGCCCTCTTTCCCTAGCATCGTCCCAGTGAAGCTTCGTTGAGGACGGCCTCCAACATTTACCTCACGCGGCTTTAAACGCAACCCATTTGTTTCTTTCGTCTCTATCCGCCCTTTAGAGCCTGGCAGGCACATTCCCTGCGAGAGATCGAGGACCGGCTCTGGTCTTGGGTGTTTGCTAGGTTTGTTTGCGTGTCTTTGCTGTGTTTTCTCGTTCGTTGTTTTGGTGGTGGGTTTTTGGGCTGTTGCCACGTCCTTAATAGAGAAGTCTAAATGACCCTTCTAGTAGCCCTTTTTTAAAGGAACCCTTTACAGGAACCCCATTCTACTTGTGAAGGCCCCTCTTTAAACCTCTTGGAGCTCCAGGGCTGTTCAGACAGCGCCTGACCCCCGAAACTTCAAGCAGCTCGGTTTCGGGTTTGGGGTTTGGGGCTTGGGGCTTGGGGTTTGTGGGTTTAAGGTTTGGGGTTTGGGGTTTAGGGTTTAGGGTGCCGTATCTTGCGGGGGATATGAGGCAACACCGCTTGCAGGGTGATGGTAAAGTTAGGGCCGGGCAGTGCTTCAGGGACTTGATTGGAGCTAGTATAGTAGGGATCTATAGTGAATACTAGGTTTTGCTTGCTTATTATGGTAGCTTACATTAAATTCCTTGACAAGAACCCAGCAATTTGTCGGAGGTTTACCACCACGGGCGAATGCTTAGTCTTCACCCTCAACGGGTGAGCTGCTGCAAGCAGTCCAGGGCGATGTGTAAGGGTTTGAGTGGCCCTAAAACATCTGAATCTGGGCCCAGAAGCCCTGAAGCAAAACACGGAAGCCATAATCGACATCTCTTGCAAAACGGGACCCCGAAGTCTTCGGAAACTTCAAACCTGAAATCCCCAAACCAACCACAAGCCCTAAACCCTAAAACCCTAAACCCAAAAACCCAAAACCCTAAAACCCCAAACCCTAAAACCCCAAACCCGAAAACCCCAAGCCCCAAACCCTAAAGCCCCAAACCGTAAGCCCCCCCCGCCCCTCCCGCCTTCTCTGTGCCGCACAGGCGGCTTTGGCGCGATCACCGGAAGTGGCTGAGCGGCAGAGCTCGAGGATTCAATTCGGCCTTTAATTGGGGTTGAGGGTTTAGGGCTTTTAGGGCTTTTAGGGTTGAGGGTTTAGGGCTCTTGGGCTGTTAGGGTTTAGGGTTGAGGGTTCAGGGTTCAGGGTTGAGGGCTTTCAGGGTTTCGGGTTTAGGGTTGAGGGTTTAGGGTTCAGGGTTTTTAGGGCTGTTAGGCTTTAGGGTTTAGGGCTCAGGGTTTAGGGTTTAGGGTTTGACCGGATCCCGAATCCTACACCGAAAAGCCCAAACAAGTCCTGATACCCTAGCTCTCCACCCTGTCCTAAGCTAAGTTCTCCAATGGCCAACCTTTAAACTTTTTGGATTCTTATAACTTAGTAGTAACCTGCAAGGTGATCCTTTAGTTTCCTGGTTTCTTGGCTAAGGTAAGAAACCCACGAAGCCTCGAAAACCTGAAACGCTAAGCCCTGAACGGCAAACCCTAGACCGCCAAAGCTCTAAAACCTGTCGCAGGTAGCTGTGGTGGAGGTCAAGGCAAGCTTAGCCGCTGCACGAGGCGGCTGGAAATTCGTGGTTGGCTTATGCTATCCCTAAGGGTCCATGTACCCAAATAGCATATGCTTTGGCCCCAAAGTACTTATATAGGGATTGATCTAAGGCCAAAGAATATACTCTTTGGGTACATGGACCCTTCGGCTATCTTTGCTTTTGGATTAAGGTTTTGGCTCCTAGAGGTTGAGGGCCTAGGGCCTTCGTAATTCGGATATTGGGATTTCGTACCGAAGTTTGGTCGGCCTGCCTTCGGTCATTCTATGACTTTGGCTCTGTGAGCCGGACTTCATCGAAGCCTGTAGAAGCCTTATATTAGCAACCCTAGTTTGGGGTTTAGGGTTTGGGGTTTCGTGCATGGCAAGGCGATGTCTTTGACATCAGTGCCTCCCAGATGTCAATGGCACAGCGCCCCCCGGCAAGATGCAGAAAGGTTTGTTTTTACAGGATTCCTGATCCTAAACCCTAAACCCCTAAACCGCTAAACCCTAAAGGCCCTAAGCACTAAACCTGAATGGTTGAGCTTTGTAATCAGCCCGGTTGCAGAGGGTTTAGTTTGACCTTTAAGGTTTGGGTTTGGAGTTCACGTCAGCGCTTCAAGGCCTTAGTGTTTAGGGCTTACCGGGGACTAGCTATCAGGGTTGGGGTGTTGAGGTGTGGGACACCGTCAACCCCACACGCATGCCCTAGTCCCGGTAGGCAAGGTGGGCACTTTAGGCTATAAGCTGAAGGATGTGTTTTGATGGCCCATCGATTGTCTTTGGAAGCTTCATAATTACTTCACCCTTGAACATAGGCCCTAAGCCCGACGCAGTCACAAAGGCTGCTAAAAAAAGCTACACCTACTTCCATCTTGTTAGAGAGTACCCCCAAGCCCACACAATCTGCTACCCAAAACCCTAAACCCTAAAACCCTAAACCCTAAAACCCCTAAATCCCTATACCCTAAACCCTAAAACCCTAAAACCCTAAAGCCCTAAAGCCCTAAACCCTAACCTCTATATTGCCTCAGAGGTCTGGGCAGCCGGTATTGGCTGGCCTTGGTGCGCAACGTGTCAGAGAAGATCTTGTCTTTGGAACTCCTGACGCCCTCCGGGGCTTTGGGGCTTTAGAATTTTAGGATGTAGGGTTTAGGGTTTAGAATTTTAGGGTTTAGGGTTTAGGTCTTGAAATTTTAAGGTTTAGGGTTTAGAATTTTAGGTTTAGGGTTTAGGGTCTTATCGTTCAGGGTCGTTTAGGGCTGCATTCAGAGACATGCTTCAAAAAGCATGAGTCTTAACCTCTGTATAGCCTGCGGCATATGCCTGAATCAAGGCCCTTGGTACAAGGATGAGCCCTCAACCCTAAGCCCGAAAACTCCTAAACCCCTAAACCCAAAACCCCTTTATAAGGATAAGCCCCAAAACCCCCGTGAGCAGTCGCGGCTCCGGGAAGCTGTCACTGAGCAGGGAAAGCTCGGGGGAAATTTAGGGTTCAGGATTCAGGGGTTTAGGGTTTAGGGTTAGGGGTTTAGGTTGTAGGGGTTTAGGATTTCGGGTTTGGGGTTTTAGGGCTTAGTTTAGGGNNTAGGGCTTCGGGTGTAAAGTTTAGGGAGTTCCAAGTGTCAGTTCCGAGCCATGTATCTTAATTTGCTGAGAGTTACAGCCCCCTGCTCAACCATAGAAGTAGTTGTGTGACAAGACCCTTTTTAGAACTTAAGCCGAACTCTGCACGGCAAGATAAAAGCCTAAACAAACTGCCAATATCCTAGGATTCGTTGCTATACATATGCTATCATATGACCCCCAAGCCGTCGTCCAATATTCTGTTAAGGGCCCTAGATTAACCTTGTGCTTGAACCAAAGCCCCTTCCTCCAGATCCCAAACCCTAAACCCCTAGAATAGAAGCCAAAACCCTAAACCCCTAAACCCTAAACCCTAAACCCTCAACCCTAAATACTAAACCTTCTATAAAC
>CAJNJA010017634.1:0-10888 GCA_905231915.1 Symbiodinium necroappetens
GGATTCAAGCCGAAATGCCTTGAGCCGTAGCCAAAAACCTACAGCCTAAACCCCTAAACCCTAAACCCTAATACCTAAACCCTAACCCGTAAACCGGCTTAGGGTTTAGGGTTTTAAGGGTTGAGGACGAGCGGTTAACTGCGAGTGCTTGGCGTCACAATTCCCCTCATCATCCGCCGGCCCGTGAAACGACCCGCTTTTTCTACTAATTTTATGAGTTTTGTATTGACTTTTATGGGTGTTCTATTGGCTTTAATGGGCTTCTATAGGCATAAAATCTGGTGGTCAATTGTTTTGTATTGAGTTCTTATTGATTCCAGATGCTAGTTTTGACCTTGTTTGCTTAAACCACTCAGCGCTAAGCCAGCAACCCTAAATCAAACCCTGAATAAAACTTGGGCCCTGGACCCTACCCTCCCACATGCTGACAAAATCCATTCACACACAACTCCATGCTTGAACTGTGACGTCCGACTTAAATGAAGGTCGAACAAGCCTTCCTTGTGCTGGCGCCGTGGCACAAGCCCTAAACCCTAGACCCTAAACCGCAAAAAACCCTAATGGGGCTATCTCAAACCAATCCTGTAATGCGGCCTGCGCAGGCCGCTCCAGCATATCCTCGCGACCAAGCATGTCCAAGTCTGGACAGCACCTCACCAACCCAAGCAGGATAAGTAAGTAGGAGTTTGGAAGCTGAGCATGGAAGAAGCATGAAGAAGCCTGCGTGACGCCATACGTTTGACTCGCAGGGTTCAGGGTTTTAGGTTCAGGGATTGGGGATCTCGGGTTTGTTTTTCGAGGATTTTGGGTTTCGAGTTTCGGTTTTGGGGTTCAGGAACGGTTCAGGATTCCAAGTCTGTGAAGCCGAAGCGCCGGCACTTGCCTTGCCTGGCTGCGCGGCACATCGGCAAACTGTTCACCTTGAAGTGTCGGGGAGACCGGGTTGAACCCAAAGGTTCAGGAAAGTTCGGATGCAAGTCTGTCTTAAGTAGTAAGCTTTAGGAGCTAGGGTTCACGATTTTTTTGTACTACTACAAAGGACTTCTCAGCAAAAACGATTTCTCATACTGTTGTTCCTCGACTGTGTAAGGAGTGTCAAGCTGTGTTGGGGTTAAAGCCAGTTATAGCTGTCAGGTTTCAGGCTTGAAAGAAGAAGTCGCAGAGATTGCTTCGTGCGGAACATGCCGCTTTGCCATCTGCCTTCTTCGCGGCAAGAGCAGTCTTACTCCCCAAGTGGTTCAGATCTGCGTTCAAAGTACTGGAATCTCAACCACCACTCGACTGTCCCCTGGCACCACTGAGCCATCCCCTTGTCACTGCGGCGAAGGCATACCAGCTATGGGCAACATCACCACATTAGCCGGCTGCGTGGCTGGTATGTCTTGGGAAAATGCCACCCTATGCCGCCATGTTAGTTTTCTTTGATTTGGGCTAGGTTTGTTTCTGATTTATTTGTGCACTTGGAACCGGTTTTTTGATTTGATTGTTGTTGGCTCTCCACAGGCTTTTGAAAGCTGTGAAATGATAGGTAATTTGTTTTGTTTGTGTGTTTGTTTTCGATTTACAGAAGTATTTTTTAGTTTTTGTGTTGTCCAAGCATTTGGGTTTTTACAATATACAGTCGTTGCTTCCCCTTGTGCAGTTTTGGGAGAGTCTTTGAGTTTATTTGGTTTCTTCTGGGAGTTGTCTTTGATTTCTCTAGTTTCGTTACCTGTTTGAGTTATTCTTGGTTTCCAAAGCTTGCTAAAACATTTATGGTTTTGCTTTTTAACTTCCCTAGGGATTCGTGTTCGCAAACAGTTCCTGGAACTGAACAAACCTAAGATTCAAAACTAAATCAATACCTCAGTATACCTCAATCAAAACATCGAAAACAGTCAGCATATTAATTCTGAAGCTGGCCCTCGGCATTTACCAGGAATGCAACTTTTTATATCTAGGACACCAGAAACACAGCATTCAGTGTTCAACTTTCGCAGGGCAAGTCCAACCTCCAATAGCGCTTCGGGGCTCAGGAAAGCAGCCAGGTCCTAGATGAGAGGAGCGCTCGAGAGGATGTGCAAGTGCAGGACTCAAGAGTATGACAAATGTCGGGGGTTTAGGATCCCGCACTGCTTCTTTGCAGCAGGCGGCTTGAGCTAGGTAAGAGTGCAAAAAGCTCACCGCAACGCCACTCACCCCGTCCTTTCTTGCTTGTATCAACTTGCACAGGTCCTGCACGTAATGCAGAGCGTGTGCAGAATCTCGCTTACCCTCTTCCATGTCTTCACTCAAGAACATGAGTTCGCAAGCCCTACCAGGCCCTACAACAAGATGGGCTTCACCCCCTTGTCTTGCTTGGTGCCAGTGTAAGGCGCGCGGCGCTGTCGACACTACTAAAATTCTGCGACTGCCTTGCAGAAGCTAGATGATCTGTTCAAGTTGACTGAGGCCTTCGTACCATATGACATCAGACACTGTTCACGGTTCAATTGCGATTGAAAGCTTCTGATCGAAGTGACTCGAAGTCTGGTCGACGCAACACGCGCAAGCAGTACGGCGTCCTGCCCGATCATCACGTCCCAAACACCATCGGTGGCACACACGAAAATCCCTCGGCGACCGCTGGCTGTGGAGCCTGAGAGCTCGTCAAACAAGAGACTGCCATGTTCGATCAAGCATCAGGAGCGACCTTCTATGCTGTTCAACATGCTTGGCATAAACGCAAGAAAAGCCAGCACTTGCACCATCCGAGACAGTGTGTATTTCATCCTGCTCGGCTCTGAATGCCAGTGTGAAGGAATCCAGGAAATGGACTTGTGTACTGGGAGCAGATTTCAGATAGTCTTCCACATGAGCGCTGCCTCAACGATGTTGTCTTCCCTCCTCTGACCATCCTTCCCAGAACTGCGTCATTCATCTCGGATGAACAAGTGTTACTCAACCATGAAAGCAGGACATTTCAGGGAGGGGCCCAAATTTCACCTGCCACTCCACGGAGCACAACATGACTGCAGCCATGTGGAAGACTGATTGGCCTGAAATGTTGACAGAGCGGGGGAGCTCCGTAAACTAGGGACCCGAAATATGGACCCTAAATCCCCATAAGGAGGTTTGGGTTCAGAGTTGCCTTGTGATGCAACGTTAGGTGATTGCCAGGGAGTTCCGTGCACGGCACTCAGTGCTTGTTCGCTTTTGGAACGGCCTTGCCTAGCAGCTAAGTCCCATCAACCTCTCTTCGGTGGGCTCGCCGCGGTTCTCTGATCAGCAAGATCCTCCACTACAAAATGGATGTGCTTGACGAGTTGCACCAAGGTCTGGTAAGCGCTTGTTCAAAGTGATGATGACGTGCTCGGAGGAGCGAACATGCGACTTCTTGGGGTTCCTACTTTTACTGTTCGCTGCAGTTGATGTTTGGCACGCGAGTTCTACAGAAAGACACACGGAATGAAGCTGCCAAACAAATTCCTGGCGCTTTAAAGCTTGCCTTGCGAGAATGCTGCGATGACAAGGTGCAGCAGAAGCCGCTTGGCAGCCATGAGCCTGGCGCAGGTCAGCCAACACACCCGCACACGGAGTTTGCCAAGAACAGCTGCATCCGTGATCACATGAGTGTGCATCAGAACGTTGACCCGCTCGGACTTCTTGCATCTTCTTGCCTTGCCGGTCCCTTCTCAAGGAGAGCTCAAGGCCTCATACAAGAATTGCTAAGAAAAACGTTGCCTAGCAGTGCCAACAAGAGTTGGATCATCAACACATGCCAAATTGCGGCGCTTGACCCTTCAAAGTGCGTTTATCCACTTGGGCTCACATGAGTCGCGCCTTGCCTAGCCCTTTTAGCTTCTCTGGCAGTTCACGGAGCTGAAGTGACATGAAATGAAGAGCGGATGACCCCGACAGGCTTCAATGTAATATTTTGGCGACCTTGGCTTCCAAGTCCACAATCGGATCTGAGAGAAGACAGGTGCAAAAGGCACGCGGCCACCGCACGGTGTTGTTGTGTCGTTTTGTGCGTGTTAGCAACGTGTTGAACCTTTAGAGAGGCACAAAAGGCATGCTGCAGCCATGGCCCCAATGTGTCAGGATGTCTCATGCCACGGTGACGAAGGTGGCTGCTTGTCATCCGGTGTTGGCACTGGAGAATGAAAAGCTGCGAGCCCTGCGGAGAGATATCGACAGTGATGCATGATGCGGCAATCATGGTCACACTGAAGCTAGCGGCCTTCTCAAACGCTTCATTTTTGATTCTCGCTGCGTCTGTCCTTCCATCCGTGCAAGTACGACTCTGCACTACGCCGGGATATGTGGGGCAGTGCCTCACCCATCTGCACCGGGTCATATTCCATGCCAGCTGCAGCCAAGCCATTCCACTTCTCGCGTGCTTGTTCTAGTTCAGCCGCCGTGATAGAAGGAATCTGTTCTTTGACTGCAACCGCTTTGCTCATAAAAATGCTCGCTTCTTCTGCATTTCCTAGCTCGTGCAAAACCCCAGCCAACTGTTCACAAGTCTCTGCAGTAGCTGTGTGAATGAAACCGCATGTTCTTTCACGCGCATGTAGTGCTTTCCTGAAATACGACACCGCGGCAGAGGGGTCCTGACACAACCTGAAGAGAAGTCCAAACTGATGCATCGTTTCTCCCACCTCCTTGCTCACGATGCCAAACACCTCTTCCCGAATGCAGCATGAGCACTCAAGCCAGTATCTGCTTTTGGAAAACTCCCGCAGGTCCATATGCACGGATGCCAGGGTTTGCATGAGCAGAGCCAGTTTCGGAGCATGACATCCTCTGATGTCCACGCCAGTGTCTTCTATGCACACTTCTTCCTCAACTTTCAGCAATCCCAAAAATGTGGAGGAGACGCTCTCTCCGTCCTCCCTACCAACTTGTTTTGCTGGTAAGAGCTTGGATTTAACTTTCGTAAATACCCTCATAGCCAGGCTGTGCCTTGATGTCTCTGTGCGCGCGCTTTCCTTCAGCGAAGCTTCAGCCTGTCCTCGGTGCCCTCGCTTTGCCTGAACTCGCTTGGTCCTTTCGGAAATCTTCTGCGCATCCTGCTCTTCGTCAGAGTCTGCAAGCCTGGCTTGGACGTCGGCATCGTTCAAGAACGAGAAAACTTTTAATGCCTCAGTCAGTGCAGCCAGCGCTTTTTCAGATTCCTGTTTGCGCACCAGGACCAATCCCACCTGATATAATGTGTCTGCGGATAGCGCGTGCATCTTGCCGAGGGCCTTCTCTCTGTCTCTGTATGCAGTTTTCAAGAATCCCATAGCCGTGTCAAGGTCCCCTACGTTTGCGAACGCGACTCCAAGTGCTGCACGGCTTGAGGCGGCCTGCGCACTGTGCTTTCCGACAAGCTTCTCCCGGAGGGCAAGAGAAGCTTGCAAGTAGAGCTTTGCTTCCGAAGGCAGGGCCAACAGCAAATGTGCTTGCCCGAGCTGATGCAAGGAAGCTGCATATGTCAAGTTTCTCTTGCCAAGGTGTTGTTCTCTAGTGGAAGCAGCCTGTGAGAGATGTGCTAATCCCTCCTGGGCGTCGTCGGCATTTCCTCGGAGCAGTAGACCAGAGCCTAACTCGTGCAGTGTCTCGGCAAGGTGAATGCTGCCTTCGCCGAGTTGTCTCCGACGAATCTCTGCCGCTTTTTGAAGCAGCATCAACCCTTCCTCCAAGCGACGGGGACTTCGCACACATAGCGAGCCTAGCGCATGTGCTGAGCAAGCAATTGTTGCATCAGCGCTTGTCTGGTTGACTCGAATCAACAGAGCCTTCTCGAAGCTGCGCCGGGCCTGCTGCACATTGCCCGTGGCAAAATGGACACTGCCCAACAATTGTGCCGTTGATGCCACCTCTTCTGATTCCACTCCGAAGAGCTCAGCACGGATGTTTAGACACTGCTGCAAGTGCTCAGTGGCCTTGTGCAAAGAACTTGTCGTTCGCTGCTTTCTTTCACACGCAATTCGGAGGTGAAGAAGCCCCAAATGGAAGAGCTGTGTTGCCACCGCTGAAGACTTGTAGCCAAACAACTCTTCACTGGCTCGCATAGCCAAGCTCATTGACTCCAAGGCCTCCTCATCCCTGCCAGACCTGGCACACACACTCGCATACATGTTCAGAGTTGAGAATAAGTCGGGATCAGCGGCGTCTAAAATTTCTTTCTTGTATTGTAAAGATGCCATGAGATGATCACGTGCTCGCTCCAAATCTTCGCACTTGTCATGAACTTCAGCAACAATCTCATGGCTGCGTGCAATGTGCAGCTCTAGCTGCTGTCGCGCACCTACATCACACAAAATGCTGTCAATAGTTGGCATGGTGCTCAGGATTGTCTGCTGCCGTCGGAGGCGCTCCTTGAATGCACATAGTGCGAAATGATAGTTTACGAGCACCGGATTGTCCTGCTTCTTGCTGTCCATGCGCTGGCGGTCGTGCACGATCTGGAATCTGTTCGCCTTGACCAAGAAGGCATATCCTGCCAGGTGGAGAACGGTCATTGCATCCTCATGTAGGCGTCCTTGGGACTGCTCGCGCCTTTCCAACACCACGCTCAGTGTGTGTAAAGCTGCCTCTGTGTCACCCAGACGTATATAGGCAGTGGCCATGTTCGTCATGATTGTGATGACGTTGTCGTGCGAATCCTTTTTCTTACCAGCAGCACGCCGGACAATGCGCAGTGCCTCTCGGAAATTTTGAAGTGCAGACATGACATCTCCACGCTGCAAAGAGCAGCATGCCAGGTTGGAAAGGATGATGCCTTTTTGAACGGGCTCCCGATCCATACTATTCAGTCGCACCGTCTTTGCCTTCAAAGTGGAGGTCAGCTCTGGCAAGGAAACCTTGCCATCGTTAGCTACGCTGTCGAGCATGGAGAACACGCGAGCCGGATCTCCAGGGTAGTTCAAGCGCGAGAGTGCCTCAACAAACTTTTTGTGTCCCAGAGCTGACCGCCACTCGCCCCTTACCAACTCCGTGTACAACATCTCTTCACTTCCATCATATCTTTCCTGGATAAAAGCCTTTAAAACTGCAAGCTCCGAAGCTGCTGGCTTCTTCTTCTCAGATGTGAGCTTTGAAGCTTGGCTGAAATAGTCAAAAGCGGTGTTGTAATCGCCAAGCAAATACATTTCAACTCCCCAGTTATTGGTGTTCTCGGCTTCGAAAAGGGACTTGCCAATGGTTGCTTTATGCTTCTTGAAAGCAGCAATGACATCGTCATCTTGCGGGTCCAGGGTGCCGGATTTCTTGAGCTTCAACAAAATCTCCTCACCTATCTCCTGCACGACCGGATCCGCCGACAATCCCATGTTTTGGACTACATCCACGTAGTCGTGTGCCATCACATCAGCAAGGTCGTGAAAAGCAGTTTCACCCTGACCGTTGGCATCTGCCCTCCGCCTGCTCACGTGTGTTCGGAGCCGGGACAAATAAGTTTTCCTGTTGTCGGGGTGAAGCCCTCCAATACTACTAAGTGCAGCGACCACTTTGTTCCGATTCGCACTTCGCTTGGTCCCTGGTTCAGACCGCATGATGTATCGAGAAGTCCAGCTCTGAGGCTTGCGAGAAGAGTGCGAGCCGCTTTGCGGGCCGTCGAGGCCTCCATCGTGACCATCCGTGGCCGCTTGTTCTTCAGTCATTCTGCTCCAAGCTTAGGTGCAGGGCGTCGACAGACCGACATTGCGAATCTTCCTCTGCGACTCAATATGGCCCGTCACTTGCAGCACTGCTGGGGCTGCTCCTGGCGTCACATCGCTGCGACACGGCCTGTGCCCGTGCGTGTCATGGGGTGCTGCTATGCTGCAAGACAAGACAAATCCAACACCTAACACTCTCCAACACTACGTGTTAAGAAGCCTTTTCCGAAGTGAACAACACATTTGCTAGCACCATAGCTTTCCAAATATTTCCACCAGTGACATCTCAGGAGAAGGCTGACGATCAACGATACATGTGCAGCATTCCAAAATGGCTGCCTCTATGCTGGCGGTCTTTGATTTCGATGGAAACGAGGCTTCACAGCTTCACGCTCTTTCGACCCATGAGGAACAAGGACTCAACTGACACAAGTCTTCTCGCCTCATTTACTGCTTTTTACGCAAAGAATGTTTGTTGCGTTGTCGCGCGCAAGGTGCAGACCTTGCCAACATCTATGTACGATATGTCTAACTTGCTGTCTACCGTGGGTGGTGCAAGTGGTAGTGGAGGTGGCCCATCCAAGACTGGTCCTACACCATGTCGTACAAGGATGTGCTGGGCCTTCAATCGGTAGCCACCTCCACGCATCATGTGTGTGCAAGAAGGAGGAGCAATGGCAATGCGGGATCCTCCCTATCCCAGGGAGGATTTGCCTGCTCTTAACTCCGTCGCCTGCGGCTGACCTCGATAGTTCTTAAAGACGCTAAAAATCACTTGGTCGCCTTGATTGAAGTGCCGCTTCTGGTTCTTTTGCAAGAAAACATCCATGCCATTGAACTTCTGTTTCAAATCATCATTGCCGATGAAGCCGTAACCTTTGTCCTGCAAACAGTGTGGTTTCCATCGTGAGAAGCCAATTAGCCGTGCTCACTGTGCAACCCTGTCCTCGAACCACATCGTAATCCGTCCTTCAAATCTCCTGTCTGTGATGCCAGGCATCTGCTCCATGTCAGGTGGCCTGTAGCTGGGATGATTCGCGTCGCTGGAAGCGCCAGGCGGCAAATCGTCGACATCGTGTAAATCGATTCCTTTGTCCTTTTTTCTCTTTTTGCCTTTCTTCTTGTCGTCGTTCTCGCCCAGCATGGACCCCATCATGGCACCCATCATCATCATCTGCATTTGCATCTGCATCTGCAGCATCATTTGCTGCTGCATTTCGTCACCCTCGCCCTCAGGGCTGCCACTCGTCCCCGTGCCGCCGGCGGGCCCTGCAGGACACAAGCCACCACCGCTGCCCAGAGGCCCAGGCCCCATGCCCCCACCTGTGCAGCCGCCCATGCAAGGCATGGTGGACCCGCCGCACCCCATGTCCAGCCCGGGCATGCCTGGCAGTTTTGGCATGAAGGACTTCGGCAAAACAGCTCCGTTTGGCCCGGACCCACAAGGCATGGGGAGCGTGGCCTCAGCACACATGCCAGCAATACGAAAAGCGTGGCAAAATCTGCGCAAGTGTCTCTGACAACAAGAAGCAAAACAAAGCACTGCATGCACTGAGTGACCATGGGCAGTCCAGGCGATGCCGCGGTCAAAGCTGGTAAACCGGCTCCAAGTGGCGGAGCGCCCTTTGCAACTGCACCCATGCTGCTAGGATTCGGCATGCCTCCTTTCACCATGCTGGTGGCTTTGGCCAGCGTGCCAGGGGTGCTCGCCTTTGCAGCCACCGCAGAGTTTCCATCAGTTTCGCCTCGGACGAGAAAGCAACCAAAGGCGAGGCTCTTTCAAGTGGCACCACTGCAACCGTATCACTCCTCAGCTTGCAGCAAGATAGCAACTGAGGTAGCTGCCTACAGCCACGTTCATTTTCGGCGGTACTGTGCCCGGAGAGGTAGTGGCTGCTGCTTGTCCTTCTGATGTAGATGCTGGTGCAGGTGCTGCACCAGCAGATGCAGGCGGTGGGCTAGAAGCTTTTTGCTTCTGCTCTAGCTCCTCGCCCTGCTCCCGCAAAGCAGTCGCCAAGCGTTCCCGCGCCCACCGCCGGGGATCGACCAAAATGGCTTGCTTACTTTCATCTCCAAGAACTTGCGGGAGTTTGTTCCTGTCTTCCTCATCTTCTCCGTCTGGTATCTTTCCAACTGGTGCACCATCCTTGCTCTCCTCCTGCTGCTTCTTGTGGGATGCTTCCAGAGCTTCGCGACTTCTTTTTAGTTCGGAAGTCCTCTTCTCCAGTGCCTGTGATCCACGATGACTCGCAAGTGGGTTACTGTAAACTGGGAAAGCTTCACTGCATCGTGCTTTGTCACTGATCTGTGGAAACTCATGACATCTAACGTGGCCCCAGCATCATGGTCCTACCACCGTGCTTCACAAGCCGGGACTCGCGGGGCAATGAGTTCGCTTAGTTTATACGACTGGCAAAACTTGCACCTCTATTTGCTGAAGCAGTGTGGAGCTCGTTCGCTCCAGCGTCAACTTAACATCGGAGGGAGCTGACGACATTCCTGGCCACGGCGACTCAACAAGCAAAGTCGTGCAATGCAACACGTAACCCGGCACAAGACTGCATTTGAACAGTCTGATGCTTCATGGAAAAGATGTCCTTCGGCAAGAGCTCGCTTCCAGCGTGCAGGCCACGGCCACGCCGCAAAGGCCCTAGGAAGGCAAGCGCCACCATCCGCACATTTGGATTTCCTACCGTCTGCAGAACCAAATGGCCAGTCGAAAATTCTCACCCTCCCTCATGTTTACGACGACGAGCCAGCGTTGAACTTTGCTGTGCTTTCGAGTGTTCCGGTGCCACTCGCGAACACATCCGCTGTGCGCCTTGCACTGCCACTGGTGCCGGTAAACATGCCTCGAAATCCCGGCTGAATCGGTGAATGCGGCAACCTTCCCAACTACGCAAGGCCGTCGGAGAGCAGGATCTGCTTTTTCATTTCAGCACGTGCAAAGAAAGTTTGCCAAGACATGGTTCGGTGAGTTTGTAAATTCGATTCGGTAATGTGTTCCAAAGAAAAACTGTGGAAACAAATGCAGAACAGTCAGGACAATGTAGAAAGCCCCTTTTGGATGGGGAGTGGGAGCAGGAGCGGGCACGAAAAGTCTAGCGGCTAGTGCTTTTGAGGACATCTACTGCAGATCTCTGCAGGAGCTGCAGGCCCCTGATTCAACAGTATACCGGCCCTGTTGAAGAAGTTTTCGATCATGTGACTTTCTATGAATCGAAGCAGCAGGTGTATTGGAAGCATCATTTGAAGAAGTTTTTCACGACGAAGCCTGCAGA
>CAJNJA010017635.1:0-10888 GCA_905231915.1 Symbiodinium necroappetens
CAACAACAACAGCACCAGCAGCATCAACAGCAGCAACAGCTACCGCGGCATGCGCCTGGTGCAGGTCTGCTTGGATCTTCTGCAAGTACTGGTCCAAGTCACCACCTGGCAGATCGGTAAGAACTTATTGACTTAAATCCCTGAATGCCACGATTTTGACGAAGCCGGAAGTCCAAGCATCGAAAAAGCCTGAAGCTCCGGGAAAAAAAACGTCCCACCATGTCTTCCAGCTCGAAGGGGTGTTTGACTTGGGTGATTTTTGTAGCTGGTTTGGTCTTCATTCCATGCTTTCCAAAGAACTCGATGCTCGTCCCGTTCGCAAAATCGTGGCGACTGCTGATAAGTTTGTTCGCCCNNCCCCCCCCCCCCCCCCCCCCAGCCTCGAAATCTTTCATCCCCCACCTGGAATGTCTTGTCGCAGCCTTGTCTCTGGCCTTGTTCGACAAGTTTTATGCACTTTTGTAGTCCCTCGCGAACGCCTCTTCATTCTCAAGATCTCGAATACTGTTCTATCCCTGTTCGACTCCCCCCCCCTTGCTCCACTCTTGCGACTCAACAAGCGACTAGTCCTTTCTGCCCTGTTTGCTATCGAACACGTTATTTCACTTTCCCATCATCTTGTCAGCTTGTGTAAGTCTTGCTCCCTTCTCTCACTTTCTCTAGTCGCTTTCAACAGGTTTGCTCTCCCTCAGCTTCTCTAGTCCAGGCACTTCTTCAATCCCTGTCGGCCAAGGGCGCGGGTTAGTCTTGTCGTGGACTAGACTCAAGAGACGATCAAGCATCGTGGCACAAGTCGGTACCCAGCATTTTGAGTAAGAACCATGTGGCCGTCATCTCTCGCGTGGTGTCCTGCACCTGCACGAAGATGTCCGAACGAGCCCTCGAAGCACCAACTGGGTGCACAAGCGGCTCCAGCACACAAATATTCGTGCGCACTGAGAACTCAACTGAAGACAAAACAACCCCCAACCAGATAAGCTCCAACCAGTCATTCCAAAGACACGTTTTCGCTCTTTCTCGAGAGGAACAGTTGAACAAATCGGATTGGCAAGCCGTCAGAATCATCAACAGTGAGGGGCAGTGGTGCTTTGGACTTGAACGGCAAGGTTTGGAGTTCGAGTGTAACCACCAAAACTGCAAGAGTAATCCCCGAAGCGGCCACGATCTAGGTTCAGGAAACGGCGTTGAGGCCAACGACACTCTGAGGATCGGGCTGAAGCCCGGCAATGCCAGCGCTTTCCAGAAGCCGTAGAAGTCCTCTTTCCCAAGCACGGCCAGGGCCGAGATGGAACGAGGGTTTGCAAACGTTTGAGAGGCATGGGGGTTCGGAACCTCCATGTCATGCAAGGTCCCAGTGCTGACCCCCTGTCCTTGTTGCAAAGCGCACCCAACACTAACTTCTACGAGACTCACGACGCTAGTTTGTAGAAAGCAAACACACACCTCGCGAGCTAGCCGTCGAAACGGCCGGCAGGCGGTGTCCGCTGGCTCCGCTGACCTGTGGGAGGAAGAAGTGTGGAGTTGGACAGTTTTGGGCTCTCGGCAACTCGAGCATCTGGAGACTCCTCAGTGTAGCAAATGATCTGCAGAAACGCCCTGTGGGAAGCACAGGCTTCGTTGCAAAGGGGGTTGTCAACTCCAGCCTGAAACCTCACCTCTCATAGTGTCTCACCTCTCACGGTGTCCAAGACCGGAATGACCGCGAAAATTCCAAAGCCTTATCGTCAAGCACAAGCACCAGTACCTTCCAGGATCCTACAGTACAAGTGATCCATCATCGCCCATCTCTTCCTGCCGGGTCTGGCTAGAGTAGAGATCACAAAGATGTTGCAAGCTTCAGGATTCTCTAGGAGGAGCCACTGCCCTCCTTGAGCTTGTGCTGGAGTCCGTCAAATCGCCAAGGGGACGGCGAGAGCCCAATTGCGAGCAGCTCCATCGCCTGTTCCTCCGTCAGCCCCTGCCTGGGTGAAGCCGTCGAGTTTGGTCTCGGGGAGTCGAGCAGGTTTTTTTTTGGATCAGACGGCACAGGAGCAGGACAGCGTTTCTGTTGGTCAGCTGGGCATGTGCCTACTTTCGAAACTCTGTCTCCCAACCCAAAATGCCAGACTCTGCAATGCTGCATGAGCGTTACCAGAACACAGGTGTACATCCCAGCAACCTGCACTTCTCAGGCCCGGACACGTCCCGGAGGAAGACTGCAGCAAAGCCGATCAGTTTAGACCTGACGGTGTAGGATTTACCAAGGTTTGGGATGTCATGCCTAGGATTTAAGCCTCCCGAGTCAAACACATCTTCAAGTCAGTTGAACATCGCATGACCGCGCTCGAACGGGACTGTTTCAGTTTCCATCCCTCGGCGGGACAAGACTTCGGGATGCACCAGCATCGACATCGTATGAGCATGCGGGGAGTTCTGAAGCCCCTGCCCCTGTCCGGGCTTGACCTTGTCCTGGGCTTCCCTGAATAAAACTCGAGACCCCCATCGATTGACATCGCCAGTCCTTGCAGATCCGAAGCCCCCAGCTGCCAAAGGAAAGAGAGGCTGCCTGGCTTCTCGAGCTCTTTCTCGTGACTCCTCTGGACCTCAGGACCATGGCTCTGGAGGCAAGAAGTAGTGAAACAGAACTCGTTGGCGAGAGATGTTTTGTTAAGCCGGCAGCTTCGCTTCGTAGTGGGCTGACGGTCTACCAACTGGCCAAAAGCCTGCACATGCCTGCCAAAGAAACGTAGCCGGCCATCGTCAAGGCATAGCATGGGCAGCCAGCAGAGCTGCAACGGAAGCAACAGGTTTTCACCCTGAATCGAAACAGGACACGAAGATGCGCAGCCATAAACATCTCACGAGATGGAGTCACAGAGAGGCCAGCGATTCAAGTGATATCGAGGCTGAAGGTGTATGACTTTGCGACACAAAATCGTGAGGGCTGGAACTTGTGGTTGTGTTGGTTCTGATTTCCAAGCCCCCTCAGCGCCCTTCCTGAAGCCACGCAACCCCGCCCCCCCACAACCTTGAAGACAATAAAACTTCAAGGTTCGAGCTTTCCGATTCACCTCGGCTCGTCTCCAACAGCACCTCCAGCTCCCTCCTTGGTGGGCTCCGAATCTGCAGAGCGGAAGGCATCTGAGCCATAAGTATTTTGGGAGCAAATGGAAGGTCCAATGGATCGGGAGATTGGTCGGCAAACCTTGGAACATTCAGTGTGGTCGACAACCCTCAATCCTGAGTTCTCTGTTTAAGAGGTAGATCTCGACTCAAATGGTAGATCGACTCCACTATGCCAGAACCAGTGACAAGGATGTGCATAAGCATTATGAGGTCTGCTTCTGAGAGGCTTGAGAATCCTGCCGGAAGAGCTGCCGGTTGGCTTAGAGGCTTAGATGAAAAGTTGGGATAATATGTTTGCTCCCGGTTCATCAGACAAGCTTCAAGACTTTGAGAATCGTTGAGATGTCCCAGCAAACTCATGGTGTACACTCTGGTTGTAACGCCAGGCACCCAAACCGTGACTGGCTTGCTGGACACCCGCAGACCCTGAAGCCCTAAACATCCAAAAGCCGGAAACAATTAAAGCTTGCAGAGCGAACTCCAGATTCCCAAAACTTCTCCTCTCGAAACAGCACGTGTTGGGCCCCAAGCGCGAGCTTCGGCAAGTTGGAGCCGAGGCGGATGGCACGGGCCACCACCTAGAGAGCTCTCCCGGCCGCTTCGGACTTGGTAGCATTTTGGGTCTGGCTTTTGAGGGGGTTCGGAGAACTATCAAGTTTCATTGTGGGCTTGCCGATGCAGAACCTGAAGTAAGCCCACCCCTCGAGCGCATCAGGACCCTGGTAATCTCGTAGTAGTTGTTCCAAGAACCACGAGCCATGAAACACCACAGTCACTGCAACGCCAAACTCCGCAACTGCAGCTTCGGAAACCTTGTAGAGGCCTCGCCTCCTCAGCCACCTCTGCATACTCCGGCCTCTGCACCACCTGCAGGACCTGCCGCAAGCAGGGATCAAAGCTCTGCGAAGGTTTTACTTCGGGCTGAGGGATTGGGGTCTGGAACATGCATCCCCCAACTTCCCCAGAACATTCCCCGAATGATCTGCTTCTGCATCCTTGGGCTGGCCGACTGTCGGTTGGCTGTTCGTTCTCTTTCGTAGAACCTCGAATAACCTGAAACTACCGAGCCTGCAAAACCAGAATACAAGATCCAGAGCTGATGAAGCGCACCGAGCCAGCCCCAGACTCCTTACATGGAGGCCCTCTGCTTGAAATCTCAGCACAGATGTCTTGAAACAGAAAAACACACCCTCGACACCTTGAGCCTTAGTGTGGTCCCGCAATAGCGATAAGCCCCCACAGTGCCAGTCATAGCCTTCCGAGTGGTGCGGCTCAACTCCGCCTAGGTTTGTGCAAGATTGACAGAGAGAAGGGCGGGTTGGTTGTGAGGATTTTAAAGGCTTGCACAGTCCAGGGCAGATGGCTCCGGGCTCTTGGGCTCGAGACCGTGGACTGCAGGGTTCTGCAAGCGAACATGTGGCGTTTTCGAGTGCAGAGTGTAGACTCGGACTCGTGAGGAGTTGTGACGACGACAAAGAAGGAGTGCCATCGATGACTCTGAACCCCACACCCCGAACCGCTCCCAAATCCCTCAGCAATGCCGCTGTGCCGCTGCTTCTTTGGGCAGGTCGTCACAGGCCGCCTGATGTGTCGCTGTCTCACTGAGTGCTCGGGATGTCGGGGTGGCAAGGATCATGGGGAGTCCGGATGTATGCATCCACCGCATTCTTTCTCCCACAATCTTGTAGGGCGTAAGCGTCGACGGCACAAGTCCCCAAACCGGCAGCTTTGACAGCGGATGCGTGACACGGATGGCATTCTCTTGTGCTCCGGCATGCCGGTTTCGATCAATAGCAAGGCCGACAACTACTCAAGGCCCGGAGATATTCGAGCAGGGCTCTGGGCACCATGCACACAAGTATCGATCCCTCCATCGACATCAAAGTCTTCGCATAGCCTTCAGCAGCAGAGCGATGACGTGTTCCTCTCGCGAGGCGATCATCGGATCCTCCGGAGCTTAAGTCTAGGTTTGGGTCCTCGGTCGCATTATGATGTGGGCTTCGGCTTCTCACTGCAGGATCTGGGTCGTCAGGCTGTGCGGGTAGTTATTGAATGACAAGCTCGCTCTTCCTGCCACAGTCTGCGCCCGCTGCAGCAATAGCTTGTGTGCATTCCTGTTTGATCTAGCCAAGACAGTAAACTCCGCGAACTCCGAAGGCAGCACTCATTCTCGGGGTGTTTGGCAGCGTGCAGCTCGCGTGGGATGTGCGGGTCCACCCAGCCCAGAAGACAAACCGCGTTCGAATCGCAGCCGAAGGCGTTCCGAAGCTTCATAAGCTTTGAAGCCTTGCCGAAAGTCCTCGTGCCCGACGTCGCTGTTGGGCTCGAAGTCTTGCTCCTCACTGGCCCCATGCAGGGAGGAACGTGTTGATTGACACACAGACACACACACACACATGGGGTGAAATCATGCTGAGACAGAACTCAAGTTACGTCGTCGTTTCTGCAAAAGTAAAAGGCACAACTCGGAGTCTCAATTTCCATAGATGGAGGTCCGCGACTCTCCTCCGCTTGATGTGAACTCTACATCGATGACATGCTGCCCCTGATATGCTAATGTTAACCGTTAGCTACAGTAATTCGCCCCGCTCCATCCTTGCAGGCTCGGGAGACTTCATGAAGGATTTCGCAGGCTCCTAATGATCCCAGACACAAGTAACCCCAAAACACGGCCAGCAGCTTCCTCAGTCAAGGCAGCGACGAGGCTCATTTTTCGAAGCTTCGGCGCCTGCAAGGGGAAGGAAGGCTTTTCAGGGCTTCGGGGCTCAGGGAGTTTATCTTCCGCTTGGTTTAGGGATTGTCCAGCTCCAAACCTCACTTCAGAACGGAATTGAACGAAATCCACGAGGTCAATGCTTTCAGCAGGCGTTTGAACTGGACCACGCAGCCACGGGCATGAATTATCGAGGCTCTACGGCTGGCGTCTCCAAATAGCTACAATACTCGCCGCGACTGCATCATCATCGTAACTGGTGTCGGCCTTGCAGTCATATTGCCGCAGCGTTTGCATCGCTGTCCGTTCAGTACAATACGAAAGGTCCAGCTTGACTGAAACCAACACAAAAAGTTGGGAAGCGACAGCACCACCTCTCGCCTCGGAAGCAGCAACAGGGCTTCCCACAGCCGGGACCTGACGAAGCTGTGGGGGTCCAAGATCTCTCCATGACGAGGATTGACACGATTGTTGTTGCAGGGCCAGGGTCACGAAGACTTGAAAATGCAGATTAATAGGGTTGTCACGCAGAATATCAGCTGGGTTAAGGTTTCAGTCTTTTTGGTCCGGGTTCAGGATGCAGTCTGCGGCTTACGGCAAGGGAGCAAACTCAGGTTCCGCAAAAAGCCCTGCAGCGCGACCCCGTAGGTCACGCAGACTCTCTGCTGCCTGATATGGAGAAAGTGCGAGTCAAGTGCTTCAGGGGCCAAAGCACAGATTCCCGAAGCAACCCACCTCTGCCCAACAGCCCCAAACACTGCGGGAAGGATCGCAGACCTCCGATTAACCATGCTCAGGCCCTGTAGCCGTGACCAACAAGGTCTGAGCCCCGCAACGCGCGGGCCGCGAGTGATGGGATCTTCCGCCAGGGGCCTCGAGTTCAGAGTCTCCGAAATTCCAAAGCTTGAAGCTCCGTGCAGTTCCGTGTGTGTGCTTAAACACACCGCTAGATGTGGCACGGGAACTGCGCAAAGTTCTCGTGTCGCCAGTCGTACGCAAGGCGGGCTCAGGAAGTGTGGCACATCGGAGCCCTACTCAGTCCGAGCCGATATGCTGAGTTTCCATGGTGCAGTACAGTATACGACCGCGCATCGTTGCTTGCTTTCGTGTCTCGACATGCTGATGCTAAAGCCACCCAACACAAGTGTTGCAGCAGTCTCCCTCGGATGAGCACAGAGTTTGAGGGCGTGGGAAAAGACCATTTCGGACCGAAGCTTGAGGTGGTGACCTGGTGTGGAATCGATCTAAGAAGCGCCAGTCGTAACCCTCGAAACAGCACCCGCTTGCACCTGTGATGAACCCTGTATCACAATTATGTAGAGACCCTGTGCAAACCCGAAGTAAACCCTGATCCCTCGGCTCGAATCCCGAGTCAACTGCCACAAACGCGGGGCTGTCCACTCTCCCAAGAACATGTCCTTCTGAAACCTGGGCCGACGGTCTGAGGTCCACACTGAAAGACTGCAGACGGTAGAAGATGACACGCTACTGATTCCAAAGGGATGATTGCTGACGTTTCTCATTGCTGCATGCAAGAGGTAGTGGTCGCAGTCTCGACGACCTTGCTGGTAGTTCTGATGGCGGGTGTGCCTTTCGCACACGCCGGCGGCGGCGGCGGCGGTGGTGGTGGTGGTGAGGGTGGTGAGGGTGGTGGCGGCGGCGGTGGGGGTGGTGGTGGTGCTGCTGCTGCTCTCGCTGTTGGTGTTCTGTTTGGTGGTATTGTTGTTGCTCATCGTACAGCAGAGCTTACAGTCGCATCGGCAGAAGTGGTCCTACGAAACAGCGAAATAATTGCGACAAAGGTTTGTGAGCAACTGGCTGTGCTTTCGCGAGGTGGGGGCCTGAGGTCTTCAGTTAGAGGGCCTCTCCGCCAGCTTCCGCTTCCTCCCTAGAGTCTCTACCACGTCGATCACAGTAGTGGTATTGTTGCGAAACCCATTTCGGCTTGATCTGCAGGTCTTGGGGGGAGGGGGGGATTCTCTCGGGTTCCATTGTTCATATCATTCCCGATTCGAGACAGAGCAGAAACTGAAGTCACTTCCCGGTGCTGAGCTCCAGGCTGTCGAACTGCCGTAATGCTTGCAAGCTTTTGGCCTAAAGCTGGCTCAAGGTCACCGAGGACCCTGAACCATGGGAGTCCCGAGACCATGCCCTTGAAGGAGGAGGATCTTTAAACTCATTTCGAAACCTAGACTTTCAAACCGAAAGCTGGAAAACCCCGCCTCAGGTCTGAGAACTAACTACAGTGCAGCCGAAGAGCACTGAAGAGATTGTGTCAGTGTGTGTGCGAGAGAGAGAGAGAGAGAGAGAGAGAGAGAGAGAGAGAGAGAGACATAGATGGGCATTGAACACCTGCTGCACGCTCGTGCAGTCCACCCGAAAAAAGGATGCTCGGACCTGCTGTCGGTCTGCTGAGCATCTGGCCGAGGCTGCGTGCAGCACGTCCCAACTTACCTCGGGAGTGTTTTGTCAGATTGGTGTGTCTGCAGTTCTAAGCGTAATGGAGTCTTCTGGTCTATACTAGGTTACTAGGAGTTGTCTAGTCCTGCCCCACGGTGGTGATGTTGATAATCACGATGGTGGTGGGATTGACGATGTTGATGGTGACAGCAGGAGCGGGGCTCCGATAGCAGCCATGGCGTCAAGGGAAATGTTACGTTGGAGTCCGGCATGGAAGTTGAAGAGTCGACATGTTTCCGGGGAATTATGAACTTCGATTCCTCTTACTAACTTAGTCGTAGTAGACGCACGCACATGTAGATTTCCATCCACGCTCCAACCAGCTCTAGTCTTGCATGCCCTCGTCATAGATCTCGTTCGATTGTTTAACCACAATCCCCTTCATCTACGTCTATGGAACGCCCTACCGCCGACCATGCCAGTGACATCTCCTTTTGCCCAGCGGCCATTTCCAGAAAACCAGACATGAGCACACGGCCTGGCAGGGACACAACAAAGCATTCCGTTCTTACCGACAGTAAGACCTGCAAATCTGCAGCGGTAGCTTGAGCAGTAAGTTCTCCAAGCGAGAAGCATTCAGCCAGTCGGAGCAGCTGAAACCCTGCAGGGCCTAAGCACGGGAAACCTGAGGCAGCACTCATAGCCGGCTCCGGCTACCAAAATAATTGCTTGCGACAACGACCAGAGACCCGCTGCCCAAAATCCCACACAACAAACATAAGATCGACAATGCAGCACAGAGCCGATACCCAAACTCCAAAACCGAAACCAGATTCATAGAAGGATTCTCACGCAAGCGATATGATTCAAGTCAGGAGGAACCACCACGCAAGCTCTATGTAGCCCGTCTTCTTCCTTCGCAGGTAGGACCTGTGATTCGTTGTCGAATGCTTCTGGGTGGGGAGTACAAAGGTTGCCGGTATTGCAAACTGTTATATATAACTCCTGCGAGGGTTGCAGTTGACCCGTAGCTTTTTGACACCCTTATCATGCAAAGCCACAAAAAGCAGGCTTACACAGAAACAAATTCCATGTTAACCCGAACTTGAAGTTGGCGCAATAGGGGCATCTTCACAATTGACCACTGCAGTTTGCCTGGTCGGGAAGGTGCCCGATCAGTTCGGCCAGAGGAATCCCAGCAGAGATCCGGACGTTTGCTCGCCAAAGATGTGTTCGCTGTAGAGGCCCTCCGGCCTCGGCCAGGAAGCAGCACCCGAGCCGGAGACACGGGCACGCACTGCACACAACGAAAATTAGAAATCAGATGTCAGTGTGGAAGGGTCCCTAAAGACTCAGGGAGCCCTTGCTGTCTCCAGGGTCCGCATACAGGCAACGCACACCTCAAGCCCCGACCTGAACTCTTCGAGCTTGACACTCTCAGCCGCCGGCACTGCAAGAATCTGTTGGTCAGAGCCAGTGCCGGCATAGAAGTCGTACGGTTGCGTGACTTCGCCGTTGATCTCGTAGCGGCGGGGCTTAGACGCTGCAGTTCATGGTGTTGCAACACGAGGAAGCAGTCACCCGAGCAACTTCATCATCACGTTGTTTCGAATCAAACGCTTCCCGCTATACAAGTTCATATTGCGGAATCAGTCCCAAAACCACTCCACCGGGGGGTTTGCAAGGGGCCGCAAATGAGTTTGCAAGTCGTTTGCTGCGGGGCCACTGGAATTGTGCTTTCGGGTCTACAGAGTTGGCAGACTGGCTCATTAAGGATGCAATTCTCTGTTTAATTCTGTGCATACGTATGCATGTATGTAAGCAAGCATGCAGCATGTGTGCCTGGATGCATGTTTATGGTCTACATGTTTGTGAGCCTGCATGTAAGCATGCATGCACGTATGCATATATATATATGTCTATTTATACATACAAGAGCAGGCTGTTGGCCTGCATTTTGCAACTATATATATATATGCATGTATGTATGTATGCATGTAAGTGAGTATGTACATGTATATTATTATGTATATGCAGACGCACACGTACACGCACATAAGCGCGCGCTGCACATGTATATGTTTGTGGTTTGTATACATATGCACGCATACAGGTATGTTTATGGACCTGCCTGTGATAGATATTTATATATATATATACATACATACATACAGACATCCATACATCCATCCATCCATGCATACATACATACATACATACGTACGTACATACATACGTATGTTGTTGTAAAGGTGTCTGTGATCTTTCAGTCTGTCGGTCTGTCTGTCTGTCTGCCTGTATGTCCGTGTGCGATATGTATGCAGGTATGTATGTATGTAGGTATGTATGCATGTATGTATGTATGTACGTATGCAATTAAGTAAGTATGTATGTATGCATGCATCTGCGCATGTGCATATGTGAGTGTACGTACGAATAATGAATGATTACATATGCAATTTCCTGTACATGTACTATGTGCATGTATCGGTATGTAGGTACGTGCGTATGTACATATGTATATACATATATATATATATATATGCAACCCCCCCCCTCCGGTACCTACCTTTTTGGTTGTTTTGTGCGTTGTTGGATATATACATGCATATAGCGTATGCCTGTGCATGTGCATGTCGCTCTATACATACATACATACATACATACATA
>CAJNJA010017636.1:0-10888 GCA_905231915.1 Symbiodinium necroappetens
TACATTACATTACATTACATTACATTACATACGTACGTACGTACGTACGTACGTACGTACATACATACATACATACATACATACATATATATATATATAAATTATATGTACACACAAATGCCTATGTAAAACAAGAGAGACAGAAAGGATGACAATGTGCACGCATACTTACATCCATACACCCTTTCATCCATCCATGCATGTATCCATCCATCCGTCCAGACCTACATGCGTACATACACACATACACAAGCATACGTACGTACATACGTACATACATACCTTTACAGACCTACAAAAATAATATATGCATGTGTGCTTACTCACGTACGTCCATATATACACCAACATCCGTTCATCGAGTCCCGCCTCAAACAACTTAGGCTTAGGACACATCGTCCCCCTCAAAAAATGCTTGGCAAGACGCCTACATGTACAAACATACATAATTAGATACATACATACATACATACATACATACATACATGCGTACGTACGCAAAGTACATACGTACATACGCACATACACACATACACATTCACTTTCGGAATCATATAAACAAACACAAACAAGCCAGCATACATGCATATGTACGCACATACATTTGCACGGGCACATCCACATACACATAACATAGACGTACAAACCAACCAGCATGCATACATACATGCATGCATATATCCATGTGTGTATATGTGCCAGTGTGTGTGTACAATATACACAGCAGAGTCGGTTCTAAAAACAATTTGTACGGAGTCAGCATACAGTACCAGTACAGAGTGCCATAATGTTATTGCATTGACAAGCGAGTGTGGTTCATAGGTGTAAGAACAGATTTTGACAAGTATGCAGACGAGACTCTACAGCAAGGGCGGCAACCTATAAGCCGAATGTCTAGTAAAACATCTTTGGCACAAGTAAACCAAGTACGTAAACGCCCACACGGACTTTGCGGTTTGCCAAGCACGGCCGGAAAATAAAGCCGGACGGAAATGGCAGGACGACGAACAAGATGCGCAGCGGCAGGGGGAGCTCGTGCTGCTGGGCACGGTTCAGCGTTTGTGCGTCTCTACCCTCGGCTATAGTAAATGCACTATGCTCTCTCGGGCTCTCTCGCTCTACATCTACACACTAGTGTATGTATATATATATATGTATGTATGTATGTATGTATGTATGTATGTATATATATATATGTACATGTATGTATATGGCGCGGCGCTCCCCCTTGTGGGGTGTGGGGTCCCTCTTCCGTGTGGGGTGGTTTTGGGGTTTTGGGTTTAGCTTAAGCTTTTGAGTTTGCCGGTAAGGGTTACAAGGTACAAGGCTTCCAGTCGACAAGGGCTTAGGGAGGGTTTGGGGTGTAGGTTGTTAGGGTTGACGGTTTATGTTTGCTTTAGGCTTAGCGCCCGCATTTAGGCGGGGTGAGAGGTTGGGTGTAGGGTTTAAAGTACAGGTTAAGGTTAATAAAAGCACGCCTATAATAGGGTTTATGGCTTGCGCAGGGCGCAGGGCTCGATAAGATCCCGCCCTCTCTCCGCACACCAACCCCCCCCCCTACCAAACCATAGCGTTTGGGCAGGGGCCAGGAACACCAGACGGCTGACCATAATATCTATTTTTATTGCTGTTCATATAGCACACATATACTTAAATATACAGATGAATGAACATACATATTATATATATCTATATATACATATATATAGACATGTATGTATGTATGTATGTATGTATATATATATAATGTATGTATGTATGTACGCAGGTAGGTGGGTAGGTCGGTGGGTGGGAAGGTGGGTAGGTGGGTAGGTGGGTAGGTGGGTAGGTGGTGGGTAGGTGGGTAGGTGGGTGGGTGGGTGGGTGGGTAGGCAGGCAGGTAGGTAGGCAGGCAGGCAGGTAGGTAGGTTGGTTGGCATTTGTGTTTGCATGTGTTTAGATACACACATACATCAGATCATACTTACATATTCGGATCTGCTCTGCTTGCATACATGAGTGTAGGCCGAATGGGTACATCATAGTTACATACAAGTATCCCTGCTGATGACTAACCGATTGCTGCGGTACCACAGTCTTCCAGAGATAGCTCTAACCTCGCCAAAGCAAGCTCGCGATCGGTATAGTCAGCTTAGCACAACAGCTAGAGCTTTGGAGTGAGTGCCAGCATGCCGAACGGATCAGATGAAAAGTCGCTCATTGCTACTGGCAGTGCGCCGTGTGCCCGTGCATTGCGATGTGGAGATCCGGTCGTAAGTGCGATCGTGGGCGGACAGGGGCATTGGCGAACCCAGCAGGAGGCAGCACGGCAAAAAGGGCACCAGAGCAAGCGCCGAAGGGTCAGCAACGGCACTGTAAACGTTAGCTGCTTCTCTTGCTCGGGTGCGACGTACCGACTGATGCCACCCGCATATCCACAGTTTCATGATCAGTTTGATGGTGGCGTGGACTTGGGTCGTGCTTCTGTCGGCGAGCGGCTAGGTTCAAGTCACAATGAATTGGCCAGTCACAGCCCGCGCAGTGTAGAACCCTCGACTTCCCTAGCTTGCTAAACCGTCAGTACGCACCTCTGGCATGAGGGTGCTGATGAACGGTATAGGAAAAATTGCGTTGGTTCACCCCAACGCAATAGGCTTCCTTGCGCCATACAATGCAGGATCACACTGAGGTACTCGACTTCTCGGTATAACTTCCGATCAGTATGGTATGTATCGTACTTTCCGATGGGGTGCGTCACGGCATTCCCGACCACCCCGACCACCCCTGCAACCTGCCCCCTCCACTACCACCCCCAACAACCCCTCCCAGCCGCCCCACCGCCCCCCCCCCAGTGGCGGTAGGAGGGGTGTGAAGGCTTGGGGTGACAGTGTCACCGACCTCGAGCTCGAGAGCCGTCGAGAGCCAAACCTGGGGAACCCTGCGGAGCTAGGAAGATGCGAAGCCACGTCGAAAAGCTTCCAGGAATGTCTGAGAGATCTGATCATTCCCCATGTGTGGCATTCAGAATGCAGAGCGGATGTTGCCGGACCACGACGTCCCTGGGATCTGAACCCAAACCCCTTAATCAACTAACACATTTATGCAGTCAAACACACATAAAGCCAGCACGAAAGCCCAGGATCGTGAGGGCCAAGCTTCAATACTTTGAGACCACCTACTATTTTTCCGGTCTCTTGGTGGCAGTGTGGCCAGGAAGGGATCCTGAACTAATTCTAGGATGCTTGCAAGACCAAAGGACGTATTGCAAAGTCGCTACAGTCAGGAAGCCTTGCAGCACCATGCAAATTAGCACCCAGTAACTTACGCTAGTCACAGTTTAAAACTTCGACTTGCGAGACAGCTGTTGCAGAACATGTCTTGTCTGTTGGCCACTAGGCGGATCTCTTGGTGTAATTCAGCATCTGCAGGCTGCGGCTTCACACTTCCTTCTAAGTTCTCGTAGATCTTCGGTGCATGATGCAAGCTTGCAGTTGGTGTTTCTCCATGCGGGCGGTTTGTAAGAGTGGTGATCCTTGTTCGGGGGACCTTGCTTTAGGCTTGCAGAGGCCACGCCGCACGTGTAAAAGCTACAGAGGCTCCGATCCTGCGCTGACGAGGGCGCGCCTCGAAGCGCTTCGGGCCACGCTAGAGGAGGAGTTACTGCCCTTTCTGCATCCAGGCATCGAGAGTGGATGGTAGGTACAGAAAGTAGCTTCGATAGGGGCGAGACACGCAAAGTGGGGTCCAAAGGTGTGATGACGTGTGATCAATGAAGGAACTTGGCAGTATTGGGAAAACCTCTGTGGCAAGAAGCCAGAACAGGCACATGAATTGTTGAGCAGGCAGGCTATGCTGGTACAAACATTTGTATTTGCCGAGATGTGTCCTTTCCCAAGCCAGTTAAAGCCACCGCAAGAGAGCAACTTCAGCCCACATTGTGCCGAGGTACTCCCAAGACGGGGCTTGGTGGATGGAGCCGCTGGCACGTAAACGTGAGAGACATAGAGAGAATGATGGCAAGGTCGTTACGGATGTGGACAGCGCAAGGGACAACCCCGAGAGAGAGAGAGAGAGAGAGGATTGTCGTGAAGGGCGCGACCTCCGGAGACGCAGCTTCTCCAACCCCAGTTCTCTAGACCAGGATGATCGAAGGCTTTTCTGTAGGGACCGTTGCTGGGGAGCTGGGACCGAGGAAGCTGCTAGGGCCGATGCTGCTGGAAACTCCTGGTAAGTAATATGGCCAGTATGAGCTTGTGTTTGTTGCAAGAGTTCACGTAGTGCTCAGGACCTGTAACTTACCGGAACGACCAGAGTGGCGGCTGTGGTAGGAGGTTCAGGGCTGGGGTGGGAAGGTTGCACGGGGTTCTTGTGCAGGATACGACGGGGAGGCTGGTTAGGTAGGGGTGTGCAGCAGTGTTTCTACCAAAGCCGGGGGAGTGAAACTCACCTGGCAAGCAGGACAGGGGGTCAGAAGCAAAGTCGATGTAAGTTGTGCGTATCCCTGTTTGATGCTCGGACGTTGACCCACCAAAAGTCAACTCTCCTGTAGCAGTACCTGGAAGACTCTTGGATGACCCCTAGTGATGCCTTCAAGGTTTTGCATTGTAGTGGTCTTAGCAGGGGTGTTCTTTGGGGATTGGGTCGACAGGCACACCTGGGGGGAACAAGCATGACTTCAACCCCGGAAGGGGCCTCTCAGACCTGCGCGGACCTTGAGGGGCAGGCCTCCGGGCTTGGGGAGCTAGTCCGCAACCCCCTGGCAAGCAAACAAGCAAGGGAGATTGTCATGCTTGCACTTTGAGGAGCTGGAGTGCATGCACCAGGCGCTATCAAGAGCCGAGGTTTATCCGCATGCTTGAGGCGCAGCATAGGCCGGGGCGACCCCAAGCCTAACACGAGAGCGAGAAAGAAAGAGAGAGAGAGAGAGAGAGAGACAGAGAGAGAGAGAGAGAGAGCGAGAGAACAAAAATAGAAAGGAGAGCAAGACGACTCTAGCGGCGGGCAGTGGTCGCTCCCCTGTTTTGTACCCACAACGTGTTTCGAATTTGCTTGTTGCCACAATCTTCTGTTCTGTGGTTGAAGGTACCTAGACCTAGGGGGCAGACCCTCAGGACAAACACGTCCAGGGCAGATTGGCATGGCAAGTGAGACAGTCCGGGTAACAGCGTAGTCTTGTTGGGTAGTCTAGTTGTAGCGTTGAGGAGGCTTAAAGCAGTCTTGCAAGGGCCGAGTTGTTGCTTTGCAAGCGATTGAAATCATGTGATTCGGCCTTGAACCCGAGACTCTTGCGGCTTCAGCCCCCATCTCTCTTACAAATTTTCTCAGGAAGCCAGCATTACCATCCTTACAAACCCCAGACACAAAGCACCAGAGGTCTCAATTAACCCTGCACCCCGAACCCTGCCAGCCTAAACCTGATATCCTATTGAAAGTTACCCTGGCCGAACTCAGACCCCGTGGCCTGCGATTTGGACTTCAGCCACCAAGCCACACGAGTTGGCATGTGACAAGGGGTCCACTATAGGCTATCGGACACAACGAAGGGGAACATGTGAACAAGACCCGTGCTCAGGCGTTTTTGGTTTTATAGGGAGTGCTCAGACGAGGCCCATTGCGGCACTTCAGAGAACTGGCCGGCGGCTGATATTCCTGCTGCAGGCTTGACGCGCAAAAGTCAAGACGTGCGTAAGACTCACGAGACGAGAGGCAACGCTCAGAACTCGAATTGCGGACGGGCTTCAGCTCTTGATTGCTGCGACCCTACGATGTCTGGCAACCCTTCCCATAACCCTGATCCCCCTAAAACGCTGATCCCCCCAACAAGGGCACACACTGAACAAGACCTTTTTGTAAAGAGCGTAGAGAGCATCGGAGACCTGGTGGAGGCGGATTCTGATCCAGGATGGCTGAAGGAGTGCGGCGCTTGGAGAACGGGAGGAGCCCAAACACCGTGCAGGAGTTCACAGGTTTAGCGGCTTTGTGTTGCTATGCAGGTTACTAGTTGTAAGGGTACTTAGGGTTTTAGGTTTCGTGTTTTCGAAGTTACTCTTGTTGAAAGCATCGCCATTTTGAGCTTGGGGTAGGGGATGTGTCGCGTCCTGTGACGGAATGTCATCTTCCGAGACGCAAAGAGGCTTCAGCTCATCACTTCAACGAAACAAAGTCCCCATAACTTGCCGATAATATAGAAGCTTCCCCGTCAATGCCATGGGCGGAGTGCACGATATGTCCTGAGCATCGCTCTACAAGGGATGCTCTTACAGAATCCAGGTTGGAAGCCAGGGGCAATACACATCTCAAGGCCTTCGGCAAGTGTGAGGCGCAGGGTTGCACGGGTGACCATCAGAAGGCATCCCCATCCAGTACAAGTCACTACGACTAGTGTTGGGCTTGGGTAGGGCCGAGAGTGTTTCAGTACAAAAGGCATTTGGGAGCTAGAGGAATGGCTACCTAACCCAGGTAGCTGCACACGAGAACATCGTGAAGTAAGGTTTTTATCCGAGGGCCTTGAAGCAGGCTGCCCATCTTCAGGCTGGCCCTGCATAAACCTCACAGCAACTCTTTGAATCATGGTCATGGCCGCCATGGCCGGGCCGGAGGCAGAAGCAAAGCCGAAATGCCCAACCGCACTACAGAAATCCTAAACGCACGCCGCCTCCATGCTCAGAAGCCCAAAACCAGCAGCAGGAATGAGTCCTAAATCCTGCCGGTTGGCAGTGTCCCCCTGAGACGGATGACGCCTTGGGGTCCTGCGGCAGTGCTCTTTGGGGACTCTCTCCAGCATTGCTGGTGCATGCAAACAAGCGTAGGCACTACCACGACATGAGTAGACACATTACATGCATAAAGACTTGCAGGAGCATGCCGACATACAGAACTGTATGTTCAGTTTCATTATGAAGGACGGCGAGCTTCCGGTCTGTGGGTATGTGTGCATGGATGTATGCATGGGGGCAGGCGGCATCCATGCATGGACAGGTCGAGACTTGTGTTTTCATGGTTGGTCTTGAAGTTGCTTCATTGTCTCATCCCTCCCTGCTGTTCACGTCGTTGAGGCAAATACTCCAACACCTGTTGCAAAATCTCCAAGCTTGGGAAGAGACAGCGGGACCGCCAGATGGACTATGCCGAAGCAACTTGGCAGCTCGCATTGAGGCCCTTCTGGATTGACAGTCGAAAGATTAGCAGGCTTATTTCTCAAGCTTCAATACAGACATGTTACAGTAATGGGACATGAACTCACATGAGTCTTAAGGGCGCTCAATTTCACCAGATTACGGGGTTCGGAACACGAGAGCGAGCACCGTTTGCACCAAGGACTTCTTGCCCAACCAGTCCTGCGCTGAGGTGCGTACAACTTGTGGGGAGGATTGCTTCTGGTCTCCGAGAATGAGAGCATAAGACTTCGTTAGCTGCGCCAAGTTTGCAACATAGTTTGCACGTCGAACACGCTCAAGACCCTCACAGGTTTGTTTCGAGTTGACGAAGATGTGATTCCAGGCTCGGCGATCCAACGGAACGCGGCCCATGCTCCAGCTGTACTGGACAATGACCTTCGATCGGAGTTATGGCTGTGCCCGTCTCATAGAAATCATAGGGAACCTTAGGGGAGCCTTAGTAATATCAGAACCCAATACGACCTATTTAAGGAAGTATAGTCCCCTACCGCTACCCCTCTACCCCCTACCCCCCCTAAGTGTCCCTATGAAGGAAGCTATGTGGAAGTCTAGCCGCTTTCTGGTGTATCTCCCGCTTTGCGGCACTCGGGCTTGGGCCTGTTACTGTTATTCGGGCTCAGGGCATGGAGACTTCAGTCAGGTTTGGTTCGCCATGTGGGGCTGGGCATCCGGGAGGTCCAGCAAGTTTGTTCGTTTGCCTGCTGGCTTGTGAAGAGGCTTCAGTGCATGATCGCGCATGCATTTCTGGGGGGCGTTGGTGTATGCAGGTTCGCTCTCAGGATAATGTTGGATTAGGGCATAGGCCGTAAGGGGTGAGTTTGTAGACTGCGCGCCTCGATGATCACCAGCATGTCAAGGACCTTCAAAGTCTCTGGGAGCATGACCGACGATGCTTGCCAGCAGCTCCAGACTAGATCTTCGCACAACGCCTTAGTGACGCGTCCGGTTATGAAGTTCTCAGCCGCATGATAAATAATTCAATAATCCAGTACACATGCAGAAAATGTATATATACATACACATATATATATAATGTGTATATATATATAGATCCATGCACACATACACGCACACACACACAGAGAGATATATATATATAGGTGTGTGTGTTCATATTTATATTTAAACGTATATTTGCGTGTATATATATATATATACATACAAATACATACATATATATATATACACATCTGTACAGGCACATATATGTACACTATATGTAAAGTCCTCGTATGTGTTTCGTCTCCAAAAAAGCAGCATCTAGCGGTAGACGTTCGCCGGCACTGAGACGAAGGCATTGGAAATTGCAAGGAGCTGGGTCTTGCTAATGAGGGCCTTCACTATCCTTGCTAAGGAGGGCCGCGCTATCCTTCACCTTGAGCCAGAGCCCGACCAAACGGGTACGTCCCGTACTTCCCAAGGACAACGGGCTTTCGGTCCTAAGCCTCGAAGAAGCTGCAGCGATTGCCGACAAGCATTTGCAGCAGTTCTTCCAGGAGTTTCGGCATTTGTGTCGCTGTCAACATTGCGAGACGTTACGCATGAAAACTGCCATCGATCATTTCCAGACCCTTGCGGACAGTTCTGTGCCGAATGAATTCTGTAGTCTGTAGTGAATTCCGGTTCAGTGGGGGTTCGGTGGGTGGTGGCTTTCATTGTGGGGGTCAGCCGGGGTCAGCCGTGTGTCCGAATTTTAGCTGCGTTGTTTGTTTCGAAGAGTTGTCGTGGATCCTTGCCTGGCTTAGAGGCTTAGCGAGAGTCAAAATGCCTGAAATACCTGCAAGCATCGTGTCGTCGCTTGAAATGTGCCTTGAACCATACACTGAACAGGAGTCACATGACATGCCGGTTTTTGCCAATGTCCTCATGGGCGACAGGTGGGTTTGCCGTGATCATCCCGGGCTAGTTCAGTGTTCTGCTTGTTTGAGTGTCCTCATGGAGTCCTCATGTGAAGTCGGCTGGGTCGGGTTTGTACAGCGTTCAGTTTCTCAGCCCCTTCTGTTAGGAGACTACTGCGAGAGGTCTCAAGCAGTCGCTGTATGCATTGCTGTCTGAATATGACTGATTACTATTGGTTGTGCTGGTGCTCGGCACTACTTTCAAGTTGCAGTGCTAACACAAGAAAACTTTGAGTGGGTCCAAAAAATCAGCCAATTAGCCAATCAAGCAAGCAAACACTCACGCACTCAGCCAACCCAACCAAGCAAGCAAGCAACCAAGCAACCAATCAGTAGTACTATAGTACTAGTACCGAAAGACTACTGATCAGTGAAATTTACCATCAAGCCGACCCCAGCCATTTGATTGCAGACGAGGACTGGCCGGAAATTACTCAGCGTCGGGTCCAGAGTTTGAGTATGCTATTAAAAGCCAGTGCAACGTTAGTTTCACCGGACATCCTCAGGGATTTCACGCAAATCTAGGTGTCACTAAGATTCTAGGCCTCAGCACCCCTCGTCTAACTGAGCCCCTGTAGGATGAGACAGTTGCTTTGGCCCCTAGGTTAGGGAGCCTACTGGTATTACCAAACGAATACTGCACTCTTGGACGCCAGGCCCATGACAGGAATTACGGATCTACACGCTGAAACTGTCGGAGCTCAGACCAAGCTGCCAAAACTTTAAGCCCCCGAGCACATCGACGCAAGAGAACCCAAGGGGCCTATCCGAAAACCTGCAGGCTCGAATCCTCCAGAACCTTTCTGGAAACTGCGATCCGATCCTCTCTGCGACGATGTGAGATGCAGGATTCCGGTGACAACCTTGACTCCTGTCCTGATCTGTCTGGCAGGTGTTGCTTTCTGGAGTCATATCGGGTATGTCTTGTTCAGCTGCTCAGTGTGACAGACTCAGAGAGTCTGCTTGGTCAGCGTGTTTCTTGGTGCTCCTGGCCGACCAACGGCTGCCGTAATTACTCCATGGGATTCGCAGGGCGTGTCGGACGTCGTGGGCTTTTCGTTCAACGCCGACTTCTCCACCCCTGTCCTGGCCCTAAAGCATCAGGAATTTCGCGTGTAGAGCATGCCAAGGATGCTCCCAACGACACCTGGACCAAGTTTGCCGTGATGGGCATCATCATTATCTCGGCGCTGGCGGTCCTAGCAGCTTGGTGTGGGGCATGTTGGCCGGGGCACATGCCGAACCTCACGGTTGCTTGTCCGAATCTATAGTCACTGTAGTCTATATACTGTGTGCTGGAAATCGTCCTGGCCTTGTGAGTTTGCAGATGTAGTTTCGAAGCCCCCGATGCAGCCCGACACATTTGCCCAGAGCTCCAGAAATGGCCACATAGCACAGGCCCATAACCGCCATAGCCTCTACATATGCACAAAATATGTATGTATACATTTATACAAGCTGTATGTATGTATGTATGTATGTATGTATGTATGTATGTATGTATGTATGTTAGGTAGGTAGGTAGGTAGGTAGGTAGGTAGGTAGGTATGTAGGTATGTTAGGTATGTAGGTATGTAGGTACGTATGTAGGTATGTATGTATGTATGTATGTGTGTCATGTCTGTCTGTCTGTCTGTCTGTCTGTCTGTCTTTCTGTCTGTCTGTCTGTCTGTATGTATGTCTGTATGTCTGTATGTCTGTATGTCTGTATGTCTGTGTGTCTGTATGTCTGTATGTCTGTATGTCTGTATGCCTGTATGTCTGTATGTATGTATGTATGTATGTATGTGTGTATGTATGTATGTATGTATGTATGTATGTATGTATGTATGG
>CAJNJA010017638.1:0-10888 GCA_905231915.1 Symbiodinium necroappetens
GAGGTGGCGAAGCTTACCCGACTGGAGCTCCAAAACGAGCAACATGCTGGGCTGGCCGATTTGCTGAACTTAGAACAGGCTACCCAAACTGTGTCCGGGCCACGACAATCCAGCAGCTCGAGTCTGAGTCGAGGAATTGGTCCCTCGTCTGCTCAGACATCCAAAGAGCGTATCAGGCCGAATTGTTGGTGGCAGATTCTTGTTTCATTTGGTGGACTTACCACGAGTGCGGTTTCTGCGCAGGGGAAGTGCAGCGAGTTCGTGCAAAGTAACACTTTACTACCGTTGATGATATCAATCCTGCGTTTCCCATACTAAGGGTTACACCATAATCCCTATAGTTTAGGATCCAAGAACCCCCAAACCCTAAACCTTAAACCCCTAAACCCTAAACCCCTAAACCCTAAACCCTAAACCCTAACCCCTAAACCCTAAACCCTTAGGGTAACGAAGGATTTATATCATCAACAGTAAGTCCCCCGTCCCTGCAAGTACTGTAGAACCTCAAGGCAGGAGGCTCAAAAGCTCCCCCAAAACCTCTTACAACACAGCTCTGTTTAGGGTTTAGGGTTTTGGATTCAGGTTTTGGGGTTTAGGGTTTCGGATTTTAGTGTGTGGAGTCTGGGATTTTAGGGTCATGGGTTTGGGTTTAGGGTGTCCGAGGACCTTAAGCTCCTGAGCCGCAAGATTTGGCCTCTTCTGCACAACCCCACCGCCGAAAGCTTAAAATCGAACTAAACCCTAAATTCCTAAACCCCTAAGCCCTAAACCTAAACGCCCTAAAGCCCCCAAGCCCTAAACCCCACAAGGCTCTAAGCCCTGCACCCGGCAACCCTGAACCCTAAAACCCTAAAGGCTCTACACCCTAAAAAGCTCTTGGGGTTTAAGGTTCAGGGTTCAGGGTTTCCCTAAACCCTAAACCCTAAACCCTGAACCCTAAACCTTTTCTTTATCCCCACAACACAGTCGACACTCCAGGTAATGATCTGACCAGTAGGGTTTATATAGGGTTTAGGGTTTAGGGTTAGGGTGTATATAGAGTTTAGGGTTGAGGGTCTATATACGGTTTAGGGTTTTGGGTTAGGGTCCTATAACTTATTACTTCGATTTTTTGAGTAAGGTTTCATGGTGTCCTACAAGGGCTCTACAATGTTTTCGAGCGTAGATGCTTGCCTCACGTGTGATGGTCTTGGGCTTGTGGTTTAGGACAAGAAATTGGAAAACAATTCTTGTGGCAGTGAGTCCGGATGTGGCCAGTTGTAAGAGTCCTCTAACCGCACTCCCCGCATGCTAGGCCCGCATACCTACAGCGGCTTTAGCCTAAAGCCTAAATCCTAAAGTTTATTCCTAAACCCACAACTCCCAAAAAACACTCTGTTCGTACGAAATGCAAGCGTGCCACGGCGAGCGGCCCATTCTTCGCTGACGTTTCTTAATGAAGACGGGACAGATCGGTCAAGACAACTTCTTTACGGGGCTCCTATTGGGTTTAGGGTTTAGGGGTTAAAGGGTTCCTCTTAAAGGACTCCTTCAAGGATCAGGGCACTTCATAAAATGGGGTTGTAAGGTAGATTTGAGTCTAGTGGCATATAGCCCTACCTTCTAAGCCCTGCGGTCCTTTCAACAGGGTATGGGGCCTTGCACAAACACCAAACCGAACACCCAAACCCTAAACCCTGAACGCTCTAAGCCCTGCACCATGGCGGACTTCGCAGGACGTCCACAGATCTCGCGGACAACTGTGCCCAGTACCTCGGTTTAAGGTTTAGGGTTTTTGGTGAGCTGATGGGCTTGGAGTTTCAGGGTTTGGGGTGTTGCGCTTTGTGGGTTTGAAGGGTTTAGGGACTGGGTTAGTTAACGAGTCCTAGGTTTTAGTCTCTTTGTAAGGTTTTAGGTCGCCGGTTCAGGCTTTGGGGAAACCCACATTGACATAGCATCCTAAACCCTAAACCCTTTTTCAAAAGAGGGCTGCAGTCCAATATGGGTCACGCTTTCAAGTTCCGAGTTTAGGGCTTCGGGCTTTGCGTGTAAGGTTTACCCCAAGCCCTAAACCCTAAGCCTTAAACGTAAACTCTGAATCCTAAACCCTACACCCTTAGGTTTACCCTGAGCCCTAAACCCTAAACCCTAAACCCTTAGGCTTACCCTAAGCCCTAAACCCTGAACCCTAAACCCTTGAACCTTTAGGCTTAGGGTGTAATCTTCGGGAACCAAGAGGGTCCATATATACTACTATTATGGAATTAGGTCCCCAAAACCATAATGAGGATGGTATTTTGGGACCTAATTCCACAATGGTAGTGTAGATGGACCCCGAGGGGAATGGTGGTTTAGGGCCCAGGGCCCAGGCGTAGAGTGCTAGAGTTTTGAGCGGCTGCACCATGGCTCTGTTGGAGGCTTGGGTTTAGGGGTTTAGGGGTTAGGGGTTTAGGGGTTTAGGGGTTTAGGGGTTTTAGGGGTTTAGGGGTTTAGGGTTTAGGGTTTGGGGGTTTCGGGATTAGGGTTTGGGGTTTGGGGTGTCTTTGGGGTTTTAGAATTTAGGATTCAGGGTGGTCGCCCACCCTAAACCCCCAAAGCCCCCAAGTCCCAAGCCCCAAGCCCCAAACCCCTAAACCCCTAAACCCCTGAACCCCAAAACCCCCAAAACCCCCAAAACCCCCCAAACCCCCTAAACCCCCCAAAACCACCTAAACCCCCAAAACCCTTCAGCCCTAAACCCAAAAGCCAAAAGCTCGAAAACGCCTCGCGGCAAGGTTCCTCCTCGCAGCCAAGCGCCACAACTCGGGACCGGAGGCCCGATATTTGGGCTTTGTCAGGGTTCCATGAGGGTTAGGGTTTAGGGTTTGGGATTCAGGGTTCCATAAGGGTTTAGGGTTTGGGGTTTAGGGTTAGGGTTTAGGGTTTTGGGTTTCGGGGTTGAGGGGTTGGGGTTTAAGATTTAAGGCTTTGGGTTTTAGGGTTTCGGGGTTGAGGGGGATGGGGTTTAAGATTTAGGGTGTTAGGGGTTTAGGGCTTAGGGGGTTGTCACAACTTGGAGGGGCCGGGGGACTCAGTATGTAGGTAGAAAGTCGATTTATGAGCACCCTAAACTGGATCCTAATTGGGGTTATGATACTTATAAGACCCTAAACCCTAAACTGGATCCTAACTGGGGTTATGATACCTAAATGACGACCTACGAAGTCCCCGACCCTTCAGGTAAGTAAGGGTTCCACAAGGGTTCTGTACGGATTCTATAAAGGTTTCGGCTTTTGTTACAGTTTTCAGGCTTTGGAATTTAGGGTTGAGGGTATCGCGTTCAGGCTGAAGGGTTTTGTTCTATCAGGGTTTAGGGTTGGGGTTTAAGCTTCCGAAACCGCTTAGTTTCAGGAGCACATACCTTAAAGCAGAGTACGAATCCCCTATCACTACAACTGAAGGTATCTTCCTGCGTCAAAGGCCTTAGAGACACGGTTATCTAACCCTGGTAGAACCCTATAGCCACGACCTAAGCTTTCGGATGTCAGACGCACAGACCACCAAGAAACGATTCAGACCTTCATGTCCCAAGAGCCCTGCTGTTATGCTCCAGGGTTTGGTCGAGAAATTCGTCAAGTTGCATCGGCCCAGTCTCTGCTCAGGGCTGATTTCAGATGGCTCATGCTGACTGCCAGTTTCCTGTTGAAACTGAGCGTTGCTGGAGTTTGCTGAAAGTCACTGTCATTGTGAGCTGGTCCTGGCAGAGCATTCATGGAGTAGAGAGTCATTTGGAACTGGCACAACGGAAGAGGCAGAGCAAACCGAGAAGAATAAGGGCCAACCCAAATAAACCCTCAACCCCAAACCCTGAACCCTCAACCCTAAACCCTAAACCCAGCCTTCTGGGAAGAGGATGTCTTTTCCAGGCAAGAGGGATGTGAGGGAGAGAGAGAGAGAGAGAGAGAGAAAGAGGGGCGCTTGCCGGAGCATACCTCTCCTGGCAGGCCGCGAAGGCGGAGGAGACGTGACTGCTGCAGTGCGTGCGCGGCACCTCCTGTACACTACAGGGGACGTGCCAATGTGCCGTGACCCGCGTAACATATGTCAACGCTTCCATGGCAGGTGTAAAAACAAAGTGGAAGCGCAAGATGCAGGGTCAGTGACGTGTAGGCAAGCAACTGTGACTGCCTAGACATGGAAGACGAACATGAACGCTGCAGTGTGCTGTCCGCTCAAGACTTCACCACCTGGGATTGTGTAATTTAGTCGGCCATGGACCTCTTCAGCTTCCTCCAGGCTGGCTAGGGAGCGGTAAGTATTCCAGCCGGAGGGTTTCGTAAACAGCCCTCGGCAGGACGGCATGCAGCAAACGCATCAGCGACCAGGGCGAGTCATGCGCGTCAAGTTCGTCGTGGTCACCTCAAGTGTCTTGGCCCGCATTGTATGTTGGAGTGGAGAGAGGTGGGGTGAGTCCGCGGACAGGAGTCGAGCTGAGGCGTGCGTGAGGACATCATCCTCAACCTCTGGCGCCGCAAGAAGGATGCGGCCGTGGAGTACCACCTGCAGGCGAGCTGAAAGAATGCATGCATGTGTTAGGAAGCCCTGAATAGAAACAACAGCTGCTCTGAAAGGTCTGGCAAGCAGCGGGCACACCCCGCTACCTGGAGTCCGGGCGCGTCCTGCAAACCCGTCGCCGGGACGATGCGGATCACTTCAGTCTGCTGCCGAAGCCGCAGCTCCGGACTCAGCCAAAGCAAGCGAAGGATACCATCGTAGTGAGAGCGAAGGCATGAGGGCGAGAGTGACGGAGAGAAGAGTCAACCATGGTGCCGGCTCCGCGGCCTAGGACTGCTGAGTGGCTCGAGGAGGAGTACGACCACGATGAGGAAGAGAATTTGAGGCAGCGCCGACAGCGGCAGCAGGAAGAGGTCCCTGAGGGCGCCCATTGGACTTCCACCTAGGGCTCTCAAAGGACTTCTTCTGGCCACACCCCCTCAAAGCAGGGGGGCGGAAGGGCTGGCGCAGCTAAAGCAAAGACAAGAAGCGTGCGAGCTTAGTGTTGGCGTCAGCGACCAGAACCAGCACCTGCACCGCAGTTTTGAAGCAGAGCTGGCATGAAACAGACGTGTCCGGATGGATCCGCTGATCGGCTCGAAGCCTTTGTCCTGCAACAACAGCAAGCCTTGCGTCCTTCGAAAGCTTCCAGAGCCATGGCAGCCGCAGCTTCTGCCAACACAGTCCGCGCCGAGGTGGAGGCGGGGCATGACGGTTGCTATAGCGTGCAGATGTATCCGACTTCAGCGAGCGCCTTGTTTGAATGTCTCAAGCCGAGGACTATGTCGTGGGAGACCGTGTGCCTGGGCGGCGTCGGCTTCGACGATATGTCGCCGTGCAGGCCAGGGGATCGTGCATGATCGGGCAGTGCAAGTACACAGCCGCCTGCCGCAGTGATCAGTGGCTGAGGTCACCGTCCAAGTGCCGACGCCGCCGGCAGTGCCTCGGAAAGGAAGGGTCTCGGAGATGACACAGTCACTGTCACGACTAGCTCGCAGACTTCCCGTGACCAAGGGCATCAATCCGCCACCTCCTGCAGCTTCCAAGCGGCCCTTCCGCCAGCCGCCGACGCCGCCTCCTGCTCCTGCTCGCCACTCGCAGCTGCAAAAAGGCTGGACAGATGAAGGCCAGAAGCACATGTGTCCGAATGAACTGCCGAGTAAGGTCCTGACGCTCCAAGTGTCTTGGAAGTGGAAGTGGTGGTCCAGGCAGTGGCTCAACTGCATCTGAAGTGTCTGCTGTGCACTTGCAGGTTAACCTCGCGAGCTCCGACGCAGTGGCAGAAGGAGTATTGTCCGGAGCTTACAGCCTGTCCTGTCCAACGTCGCATGCCTACTGAGACCGTTGGAAGCCAGCAACACTTTCGGGAACTGAGACCTCCGGAAGATGGAGGCGCGACCAACTCACCGTGGTGCAGCGCCGCATCGAGGAGGTAACCTGTGAGAGAAGATAGAGAGAAGATGAGGGTGGAGGTGGGAAGGGTGAGTATGCACGTGACGCATGTACCGCCCCGCTGCGCAGGGTGAGGTGGTCATGGAGGAAGCAGCGGCCAAGCTGAGGCAGGGCTTGCCGTTGCTGCCGGGACAGAATCTCAAGGCCATGCATGCAAAGATGGCCGAGTGCGTTGCTGAGCGCACCCGCCTCTTGAAGACCTACCGAATGTGGCGGTCCAAGGGCGGGGGGGCTGAGTTCGTGCCGTACCACAAGCTGCACTGGGTTGCACGGAAATTCGCGCGGCTCAGGCTGCACGTTTCCAAGGGTGGTCGGATGAAGAGGGGGCCTCCTTGCCCTCGGAATTGCGAGGAGCGGGTCACCTGCAATGGGGACGTAGCGTGTCCATTGTATCAAGAAGCCGCCACCGAATTCGGCGAAGGCTCCGAGGAGTTCTGCCGGTTGTTGCTGAAGAAAGGGCCGTTTCATCCGAACAGTGGCTTCGCGACTATGAACGTGCTCTTTCGAGAGTATCCGCAGGGCGAGATACCCGACACCGTGCCTTTGCCGCCTTTAGCGACGAGGGTACGGAAAAATGTTTGTGGTCGGAAAAGGACTTGTGCTGCTTGAAGCATTGCGGCTGCATGTGCGGTCGCCGTTGTGAGCGCTTGCGCAATTTGAAGGACGGTGAGCTGGAATTGGAGCGTCGCAAGGACCTCCGGCCCGGATTCATTGGCCCGGTGGACCAGCCCGAAATGCGAGAGCGCCGGCGCCGAGAGGAAGCCGCAACCCTAAAACTTCAACCCTAAACCCTAAACTCTCAACCTTAAACCCCAAACCCAAAACCCTAAACCCTCAACCCTAAACCTTAAACCCTCAACCCTAAACCCTAAACCCTCAACCCTAAACCCTAAAACTGGGAGGAGGGTTGGGAGGGTTCTCGGATGGGCGGGGAGGGGTGGCAAGTTCCAGGGTGCACTTTTCGTTGCAGTCTTTCTGGGGTCTGTCGAATTGAGGTTTAGGGTGTAAGTGTTCAGGGTGTAGGGTTTATGGTGTAGGGTTTAGGGTTTTAGGATTGGGGTGTAAGGGTTCAGGCTTTAGGGTTTTAGGTTTGGGTGTAAGGGTTAAGGGGCTACGGTTTAGGATGTTAGGTTTAGGGTGTAAGCGTTCAGGGTGTAGGGTTTAGGGTGTAGGGCTTAGGGTTTTAGGTTTGGGGTGTAAGGTTCAGGGGTTAGGGTTTTAAGTTTAGGGTGGTCAGGGTTTAGGGCTTTATGTTGCAATCCCTTGCATCGCGGCGGCCATGACTTGTGTGGCCGTGGGGGGGTGGTCTTTCAAGATGCCCTGGGTCCTTGTTGGATACAATTCTACAACTTTGTTATAATGAAACCCTAATGAGGGTTAAAAGCGATCATTTTTAATACGGCCTCAACAGGGAACCAGCTACGAAAAAGTTGTACTTGGAAGTTGAACTCTTCGTCCCAACCACCATCACCAGAAGTAGTATGAGCAGAGATTTGTTTGGGAAGAGATACCAACTCAAGCAGCAGGAAGTCACTGCTCAGTCTGACGGCCGGAAGAGAGCAAGGAAGACACTTATGCGCGAAGCACAGCGATCCTACTTCAGCCAGATCGACGAAAGCAGCCGGGCAGCACGGGCACAGCTTTGGCTGGGAGCCATCCACCGCAGGGTGTTTGAAACATGCCAGGGTGCTTGCCATTTCTCCTTGCCAGCATGCATGCTGCAGCGCCTGACACCCAGTGGAGTGCAGACTTGTAAGCAAGGCCCTGCATGATCTGTTGTGCAGAGACTCTACAGTTGGGGTTGTTCAGCATGCCTCCACATCCCTAAGCCCTAAACCCTCAACCCTAAACCCGTAAACCCTAAACCCTAAACACTAAACCCTAAACCCTAAACCTCAAGGTACATTCTCCAGCCCTGATCTCCTTCTATGGAAGGTGTTCCTAAGCCTTACATTCTAGACCCCTTAGAAGGATCCTCCATGAGGTGTCTGTCGTGACGGTTTGCAAAGTCGGGACCGGTTTCAGTGGGGTCCTCAGCATGCAGACTTTGAGAGTTCGGGGTCTAAATCCCATTCTGAGAGAGGTGTGTAGTTAGGGGATTTAGGGGATTGAGGGGGTTTAGGGGGGGTTTTAGGGGTTTAGGGGTTTTAGGGGCTTAGGGGATTTAGAGGTTTAGGGTTTTAGGGTTTAGGGGTTTTAGGAGTTTAGTGCTTGGGGGTTTTGAGGTTTAAGGTTTAGGGTTCAGGATCTCACAGTCCCAAAAGCCCTCATGTCCGAACCTGAGAACCTTCAGCGCGTAAACCTCAAACCAAAAAACCCTGAGCCCTTAAACCCCCGTGCCAACCCTGAGCCCTGACAAATCAGAACCTCAGACAACCATGAGCCCTCGCGGGGTTTTGCTTCGGGGGTGTTGAGAGTCCCCCGTTGACGGAGTTTTCGTCTAAATGCAGTGGGCCCGGTTAGGTTCTGTATATACCATAATATACTGTGATATATTGCTACATATTGAAAAAGAAACTACGAGTGTACCATATCAACGTATGCTGATTTTGATGTCCTTCAACTGTCTCTCTGTGCAGACCTAGTATTGCCAACCTCTTTGCGTACGGTTGACGGTTTAGGGTTAAACCCGAAATCCTGTGGGAAACCTTTGAATACACAGATAAAGCCCGTAAGAAAGCGCCATAGAAACCAATAGTAGTTACAGCTTGGGAGCAATCCGAACCCGAAGCCCTAATCCCCACCCCTTGTCAAACTCCCAGCAAACAGCTTATCTTAGGCATGGAGCAACTGAAGGAGATGCGCGCGAAGCTGAGGCAGTTGCTGGGAAAGCTCAAAAACCCCCTCAGGGTTAGGTTCTCAGCTTTTAGGGTTCAGGGTTTCGGGCAGGGTTGAGGGCTCAGGGTTCAAGGTTTAGGGTTCAAGGCTTTAAAAGGTTCAGGGATACTAAACTATCTCTGAGATCATAGAGGGCTTCTCATTGTGGTTTACGTTGTTACTCAAGTTGTATTTTGCAGGTCTGGAAGCCTTCAAAGCGTTGAACTCGTCAGGCACGGAAAGGTCTTAACAGGGTTTGGGTTTTATGGGTCTAGGGACAGTCTTACTTACTGCAGAGGAAACCAGCGCTTTCGCAAACAAAAGCCATTTAGACAAGCATATAGCCTATCCCGAATTAGGATCAGGTTTGGGTACTTATAACTTATAACTCTACTTTGTACCTGCTGTCAAAGTCCACCCACAAACCAAAACCAAACAACGCCACCCCAAGCCTTATATAAACCCCAAAGCCGAAGTCCAAAACCCTAAGCCCCAAACCCCATAAACCCCCCAAGCCCTAAACCCTAAACCCTAAACCCTAAACCCCTAAACCCTAAACCCTAAACTCTAAAAACCCAAAAACCCTCATCTGTACCAGGCCTCACCTCAAGCGCCGCGACCTCGGCAGATATCACAGAGTCCTTCAGCATTCCGGAATGGCTCTCTTGAGGGTTTAGGGGTTTAGGGGTTTAGGGGTTTAGGGTTTAGGGGTTTAGGGGTTTATAAAGTTTAGGGGTTTAAGGGTTTAGGGTTTAGGGTTAGGGTTTGGTTGTTTTAAAGGGTTCCTTCAAGGGTTCCTTTAAAGTGTTCCTTCAAAGGTGTTTCTTAACGGTTTCCTCCTGCTCAGGGTTCTTGTAGCAACGTTAAACGCTATAGCGTAAACCTTAAAAACCTACACACCGCAGTCTTGACGGCCTCAATCTGGGATGAAGGTGGGTAGCATTAAGGATCCCTTACACCCTAAACCCTAAGCCCGAAACCCTAAACCCTAAGCCCTAAACCCTAATCCCTAAACCCTAAACCGATTGTTTCGGCCTTCATCCCACCCTTGGAGCCGTTTGACATTCGTAAGGCTACGATCCTCATCGCGCACCAAGCTGGATGGGCGGCTGGCGTGGAGGACCCTTTTAGGGCTTAGGGAGTACCTGAAACTACCAAAAGTTGCTTTTTTTTGTAGGTTCTCATTACAGTAAGTCCGAATATGAACTCCATAAGGACCCCACAAAAAAAGGTAGGTTTTGGCAGGTTGAGGTAGGGTTTATGGGGTCTGCTAGGGTGCTGCGCCAGGGTGTTTCCTTTCAGGGTTCCTTCTGGGGTTCCTTAAGGGTTGTTTGTATACTGGTTGCTGAAGGGTTCTATTCAGGGATCGAAAGTGATCCACAAGGGATCTATAGTTTGTTGGTGCTTAAGGGGTTTTGTGTAGTGGCGGTTCATCGGGTGTGGGGTTGAGGTTTGGGGTGGGGTTTATGGTTTGGGGTTTAGTGTTTTGGTTCGAGGTTTTGGGTTTGTGTTCGGTTCAGGGTGACCGTCAGTGTCGCAACAATACCTCATGTGGTCACCTTTTTTACCGCTAGTGTTTCGCGGTGGCACTCTCAGCATTGTTGACAGCAGTTGCCAGGGCATAGCCCTCAACCCTAAACCCTAAACCCTATACCCTAAACCCTAAACCCACTCCTAAACCCTAAACCCTGAACCCTAAACCCCTTTTTTTGGAAATCCAAAGCCTTATGCCGGAGACCTCCGCCCCCGAAAGTCCTGAAACTCTTGTCGCAAGACGAGTTACTTTAGTTAGAAGTATCATAAGCCTCATTGGGATCTTTTTTAGGGTACTTATTGGTTACACAGTGGGTCTATCTATATACAAAAGTATATATATATATATGTAAGAGAAACCTTTCTGTATAATGTGTTGCTCTGGATCTGCTGGGGAAAGGTTTAGATGGTTTAGATGGTTTGGGTTGCCGGGCGGGGAGCCCAAACCCGCTAAACCATCTAAACCGTCTAAACCATCTAAACCATCTAAACCCCCTTTTGATGGTTTGGGGGGCCGCGCGTGGAGCCCAAACCTGCTAAACCATCTAAACCGTCCAAACCATCTAAACCCCCT
>CAJNJA010017640.1:248-10887 GCA_905231915.1 Symbiodinium necroappetens
GGGTTTAGGCCCCTGAACCCTAAACCCTCGCAAGCGGCTGCATTGCGTTGGAAGCGACGGTCGTGGCTGTTCTCGAAGGGGCCGGGGCGCGCTATCTCCGCTGTCAGGGGCACCTGCGCGTGCAGCCCGGCGAGTTCCGCTCGGAGAATTGCGCAGCGCCCATCTCCTGGTGGATCGCCCGGAGCAGGTCATTGGTAGCCCCTAAACCCCTAAACCCCTAAACCCCTAAACCCTAAACCCTAAAACCCTAAACCCTAAACCCTAGGGCTCAGACAGCAATTGCGGAGGTCGTCGTGTCTCACGGGAGGAGTCGCGACGCGCCGTACCTCGTTCGCGGGATCCGTCTGAGGCGAGGGCACATCCGATGTGCTAAACCCTAAACCCTTAACCTTAAACCCTAAACCGCTACTGCACACCGTGCTCTCGCTGCCCACGCCGCCTTCCAGGATCCAGGGTTTAGGGTTTCACAAACAAGCGGTGCCCGAGGCCCCAAGGTGGTCCATCCCTATATAGCCTTGTAAACCTCAGTAGAAAAAAACGATATAAACCCTACCAACCCTGTTAGAAACCCTATATAAGCCCTTAAAACCCGACAAACCATGCTTGAAACTCGAAATGACCCCATCTGACCAATGCAAAGCTGCACGGATTGACAGGGGTTCCGCATAGAAGGGCTTCGCATTTCGGGTGTCGTAAGGGCTGTGGGTTTTGTAGGTACCTATGTGGGTAGCTGTCACAATCATGCTGACCCACATATATATATATACGGTCACCCCCACCCCAAGATCCACCGCTCTTCCTTTTTTCTTCAAAATACAGGATCATGGGGGGGCGAGCATATATATATATATATGTGTATATGTATGTGTGTATATATATATGTATATGTGTATCCCTACTTGTGAACTTGCCAAGTAAAACTAAACCCGACAACAGAAACAAGGCCTAAAACCCACACGATGCAATAAACTAAAACTGCTAAGACCCATAGAACATGCCCGGACATCTCTGCCGCCCCCTACGCACAAGATCCTGAGACTTTGCAACTAGAGTTCTAAAAAATGTAACTATAGTCCCGTCTGCTAGAACCCCTTTGGGGTACTTATGATTTTGCTTGCTACATCCCCAATACCCAACACCCTATAGAACCCCTATGGCAACCCGACAGGACCCGCACAAGACTTTGTACAAGCCCTTTCACCGTGGTTTGAAAGTGCAAGGATGCCTGGCGTATCGTGGACCACAAAGGCTGCCTTGTGTACAGAAGTAGACCCATTAAGGATGCATCGTGTCCTCAAGTGGACCTAAAGGAATCCCTAAACCCTAAACCCTAAACCCTAAACCGATTCTCCCCCTGTAAAGCACCTCCGTTGCTGCTCACAGAGGCATTGCGGATGGAGATCACGCCACCGGAAACCTATAGGGGCTTTGCGTACTTAAAGGGTTTCGGGTTTGGGGATCATGGGAGAGGGTCTATAAGGGTTCCACTAAGGGTTCCTTTAAGGGGTCTATAAGGGTTCCTTTCAGGGATCTATCAAGGGTTCCTTTGTAGTAAACCCCAAAAATAGTTGGATTCCGGATTAAGGAGAATCAGTGAGGGGATTCCCTCTACAAACCCTAAACCCTAAACCCTAAACCCTTACTCTTCAGGATGGAGGCCATTGGGCTTCCTAACTTGTGGGCTTCGACGGCAAAGGATCATGGGACTAAGTGACGAGGGGTATGCATAGTAGTAGTAGTAGTGTAGTAGTAGTAGTAGTAGTAGTAGTAGTAGTATTATGGGAACAACAGTTACAATCACTAACAACCCCTACTTAAAGTCTTATGACCCTGCTTAGTGGGTCCCCTTATCCTCCAAGTAGGGTGTAGGATACAGGGTTTCGGGGTTTTGGGGTCAAGGGGCTCAGCATAGATTTTGGGATTTATGAGGGAGGATAGTGGGGTTAGGGTACCGGTTGGTGTTTCTAGGGGTACGGTATAAGGTTTGGGGTTCAAGGGTTGGGATTCGGGGCTGTGGGTTTGGGGTGGGACATACGTCAGTCAGTGTCAGCCATGACACCTTGTGCCCTCTCAGAGACCCAGACCCCGGGAAAATCCAAAAAAGTAGATCCCTTAAGGGGGGTTCCTATAGAGTGCCCTTTAGTAGTTAAGGTACCAAACTAGGGGATCTACTTTTTAGATGCTCCGCGGGAGCCTGGGGAATCAGCCTCAAGCTGGCACCTACGTAGAAGCTGCCGGTATGTTGGCCGACCGTGGCCCATAACTCCGCACAACTGCTTCCATGCGTGCCATCCCTTCATTGAGCTTTTGAACCTAGATTTTACGGGCTCAGGGGTTGGGATTTAGGGTGTAGGGCTTTGGGTTACTGCGCCATGTAGGAACCTGATGAAACAAGTTATGGTGCTAGAAGACCCACAAGCGTGTAATCAAAGACTATAGATCAAATCATGAACTATATACGGAGTAATTGAGTTGTTTACAGCGCGAATACGGGATATGCCTCAAACATATCAAAGCACCCTACACACTTATTGGCCTTTGGGTTTTCTGGCTTCTATGTGGGTAGTTCTCTAAATTAGGCTCCTGTTTTAAGTCCCCAATATAGTACGGCATCCTTGTAGAAAGGACCCTAAATGGGACCTTAATTTAGAGAACTACGGTTGATGATATAAGTCCTACTTTACCCATAATAAGGAAGGTACCATAATTCCCATAGTTTAGGGTCCTTGAGGTAATGCAGGATTTCGATCATCAACAGTACCCATGTCCCTAAACCAGCAGGCTTCGTGTTAAGAACTCTAACACGAACCACTGGCCAGCTAATCAGGTGCCTACATTCGGATTCGGGCATGTAGGGTTTGACTTCCGAAAGTCAGGACCTAAACAAACACCAAAGAAAGGAAGATACTAACTAACCTCATCATGACGACAAGGAGCCGGACCTAAACAAACACCAAAGAAACGAAGATACTAACCTTCACATCATCATGACGATAAGGAACCCCAAGATGAGGCCCCCTGAGAATGTTCAAAGCAACTTGCATGCACCATTTGCTCATCCCGGAGTTCCTTTTAGGGATTAGGGCTTAGGGTTTAGGGTTTAGGGTTTAGGGCCGTTTAGGGTTTAGAGTTTAGGGTTTAGGGTTTTAGGGTTTAGCGTTTAGGGTTTAGGGGTTTTGGGGTTTTGGGTTTAAGGTTTGAGGTTTTAGGTTTGACATCGCCCATACAGAGATGCACGTTCTTTCAATCTTCGGGCTAGAAGCAGAACCCCCACTCACATCAGTTTGACCCCCCCCCCAACCCCAAACCCTAAACCACAGACCCTAAGCCCTAAACCCTTTTTCGCCTACAACCCTGAACCCAAAACCCAAAACCCAAGGCCCGAAAGCCCAAAAGCAAAAATGCTTGCCTCGGCCCGCTTCCATGCGTGAATCCCACCTGCAAGTTGGGATGCACACTACGGTAGCCCTAAAGATTACGGATTAGGGTTTAGGGTTTAGGGTTCAGGGTTTAGGGTTTAGGGTTTAGGGTCGATGTATACTGCACCATGATTGGGATCGGAAACCTCAGGAATTGTGTTTTCAAAGCCTTCGGCCCCCCCTGTACTAATGTGGGTTGAGGGGTTAGAGGTCTTTTAGGATGTGGGGTTTCGGGTTGAGGGTTTTCGATTTCCTGTTAACCTTTCGCCACTGTATATGTATACACGTGTGTATATATATATGTGCATATGTATAGATGTATGGGTAGATATTTTGTGTGTACATACACACGCACACTTATGCAGCTACAAGCTGTTCATGTTTTCGTCAATGCGCCTGTATGTCATTCTATATTATACATACATATATATATATATGTATATATATGTATATATGTATAGATATGCAGGGATACATGATTGTGCATATCGCAACAAACATATATGCATCTGTGCTGATTCATACATATATACATATGCATATGCATACAGAAAACAGAATATGTTTGATGTGTATATATATATGAACATACCTATGTACTTCTCTATCTATCTATATATCTATACATATATACATATATATGTGTATATATATATATATGACATGTACATATGCATGCAACGGTTAAGGGTCTGCGGCGACCGACGATTAAACGAATTCTGGGGGTCAGGGTGGGTCAGGGGCTCCCGGGGCTACAGATACTCCTTACTCTTCGCATTTACAGCTCAGGGCTTAGGGTGTAGATTTTGGGCCGAGGGTTTAGTGAATCGGGTTCGTGGCTTAGGGTCTCGAGTTGAGGGGCTTTCTCTGCTGCATCCCAGTTGCCTCCATTCCTCGCCGATGCATTTTGGATGGAGACTTTGCCACCGGCAATGAGGAAGTTGGCTTTGATGGCACCTGCACAAGGGGTGCCCTGAAACAGAGGTCTGAAGAGTTGGCCTAGGGTTTAGGGCTTAGGGTTTAGGGTTGAATAGCCCTGTAAAACTTTACGATCATTATAGCGTCACGCCCAACTCTTCTTCTTAAAGCCTCTATGTTTCATGCGTGGGAAGACTAAACCCCCAAACCCACGAGGCCTAGAGCCTAAACCCTGAACCCTGAACCCTAAACCCTAAACCCTTATGGAATAGGGATCTATAGTAAATAATATGGTTTCCTGGTTACCTGAATTAAGTTCCTTCCTTAAACCCTAAACCTAGAACCCTAAACCCTAAACCCAAATGGCCTAAGGCCTGAACCCCAAACCCTAAACCCTGAACCCTAAACCCTAAAAACAACAGCCTGAGGCCTGAACTCCAGACCCTAAACCCGGAAGCCTTCTAAGGTTCCCGGACCTCCCTCGAGCTGCGTTCTTGTATCGCGGATGGACAGCTCCCCACCGAAGACCTGGAAAAGCACGGCTGATTCGAACAGCCGTGCTTTTGAACGGCTTGGGGTTTAGGCGTTTTGGGTTTAGGGCTTACGGTGAGGAGTTAAGGGTTTAAGGGCTTGCCAGCCGCATGTGGGTTGTTTTGGATTCACTCGGTTTTGCTGAAACGCTACACTCAAGCAGTTTAGCTTAAAGATACAGCGGTTGATAGTGGGATACCGTAAGAAACATGCCTTCCTAAATAATTATGGCCTTGTGCATTAAAGTCCGTATCAACAACCAGTTAACATGTGCAAAATGTGGATGCCTGTTCGGGTTCTCATTGTAGAAGTGGACTCTCATGGGATGCAACAAGAGCCCCAAGAGCCCCAAGCACGTGTTAAGAAATAGAATCTTGTCGTACTATACTAGGAAAAAGGCTCGAAATATGTGGTATCAGCTTCTCCGCCCTAAACCCTCAACCTTAAACCCAAACCCTAAACCCTAAACCCCAAACCCTAAACTCGAAACCCTAAACCCTAAACCTGAAAATTGGAGATTGCTGACGCCCACACTCCCAGCTTGTAGGCGGCTCTGCGCGGTTTGGGTTTAGGGCCTTTGGGGCTTAGGGTTTCGGGTGTAGGGTTAGAGGGAGAGGGTGGGGGCTAGGATTCATGTAGACCCCTTGCTGCAAGTTTGAGGGGTTCCATGAGACAAGAAGTCAAGATGGACATTTTGACAGGGCTTTGGGTTTAGGGTTTAGGCTATATAGTACTACATAAACCCTGAAAGCAGGTAGCCGGCGACCCACGCACTCAACGACGAAGCTGGCCACTTCCAAGCAGCAAGTACCAACGAGAGCGAGTGCACACACAAGTGGGTTTGGAATGCAGGCTCAGGTACCAGACTTGAATAAACCACTAGTTGTCGAGTGTCAATGAAACCCTAAACCCCAAACCCTCAACCCTGGCTCAAATTTGCTTGAGGTTTCAGGGTCGCAGTTCTCGGCCATCTGCAAGGTGCAGGAGGTGAAGTAGTAAAGGCTTGCTTCACTTTCCCTGTTCCTTTGTGGATCCTGTTGCACAAGCAGCCTCCCGAAACACTGAAGCCCCCCCTCCTATGCACTTCCAACAGGTCCAAACCTCATGAGGATGACCATGAGGGTAGTTCTCTAAGTTACGGTCCCTGCTAGGGTAAATTTTTATAAGGGTGCCGTACCCTAAACCCTAAACCCTAAACCCTGAACCCTGAACCCCTAAGCCCCTATACCCTAAATTGGTGACCCAAAATTGGACCCCAATTTGGAGAACTACCCATGCGCTCTCAGCCGGCAACCTTGACATAGTCGGCCATCAGGCTGCCGCCTGTTAGGGGTTAGGGTTTAGGGTTTAAAGTTTAGGGTTTAAAGTTTAGGGGTTTAGGGTTCAGGGTTTAAAGTTTAGGGTTCAGGGTTTAGGGTTTAAGGTTTAGGGTTTAGGGTTTAGGATGTAGTGTTGAGGGTTTAGGGTTTAGGGTTTGGGTCGAAAAAGGGGTAGATAGAGTAGAACCAACAGTGGATCACACTAAGCCCTCTAACTCTCATTTGGGGATATCAGGCCCAAGGTTACTGTAAACATGTTCCATGAGCCTGTTAGCTAGGACATTTTCAGGTGGGTAGTTACCGTTACCGGAGCCTTATGGTCTACATATCTTATAGAAGCCTTATAGAAGCCCTAGATACCCTAAACTCCCCACTTGTAGTTTCCTTTAACCTAAAACCCTAAACCCTAAACCCTAAACCCTAAAACCCTAAATACCTCTAGCTTCCTTTAACAAAAGGGTGGGTTTCAGGCTGGGGCTTCGAGCCTCAGGCTTAAGGTTTCGGGCTCGGGGCTCAAGGCTTTGCCGGCTCGGGGCTTAGGGTTCCGAAACCCTTAAACCCCTAAACCCTAAACCCTTAAACCCCTAAACCCCTAAACCCCAAACCCTAAACCCTTAAACCCTCAAACCCTAAACCCTTAAACCCCAAACCCCTAAACCCCTGGAGCGTCAAGCTAAGCACGCCGACCTGTGGGGTAGTTTAGGGTCCTTTGAATAAGAGTGCCGTACCCTTAATCAAGCAGGATTTAGGGTTTAGGGGTTTAGGGGTTTAGGGTTTAGGGTTTAGGGTTTAGAACATAGTGGCCGAAAATGATTAGAACAGGGTCTTAATGTATTCTACCCTAAACCCTAAACCTTCTTCCATAGTTATAGAGGGACTCTCAAGCTTGACCATTGCCAGCTACCCCGACCCCCCTTTGTGAAAGGGGTTTCAGAAAAACGGAGACGCTGACATAAAGCTCTCATAAGTAGGATCTTAAACACGAAGGGGACCCCACACCGTAAGGTCTCGAGCTTTTGGTGAGCGGGGTTTGAGGTTTAGTATTTGGGTAGTTCTCTAGACTAAGGTCCCTTTTTGGGTCCCCGATATAGTCTGGCACCCTTATTTAAAAAAATGGACCTTAATTTAAAGAACTACCAATTTAGGGGGCACAAGACCCTAAATGATGTAAGGCGTCTTCCTCATTTCAGGAATCTGGGACTCTCTCGACTCATAAACTGCCTAAACCCGAAACCCCAAACCCTAAACCTTAAACCCTAAACCTGAAACCCTAAAGCATAAACCCTAAACCCCTAAAACCCTAAACCCTCAACCATAAACCCTAAGCCCCAAACACGAAGGGTCGCCACCCGCCTTGGCCCTTGCACCGGTGCCTCTGAAACTCAAGAGCCCTGGAAACCCCTACGCCCGGCGATGTGGGAGTCCTTTTAGGGGTCCGTTTAGGGTTTAGGTTTTAGGGTTTAGGGTTTAGGATTTGGGATTTAGGGTTTAGGGGTTTAGGGGTTTGGGGTTCAAGGTTTAGGGTTTCGTTTTGGGTTTCGTACTATAATGGTCTAGTGTGGGGGCCTCAATAACACGCCAAGGCTCCAAAGCCCTTTAATCAAGGAATAGACCTTATATCATAAAGGGCTTCTTATCCTGCTTTGAGGTATATTCCATTTTTCTGTGTTTTGGAGTGCGCTCTTCATTCTGATGCCTTTTCAGCGATTTAGAGTCGAGTTTCGGACGCAAGGGATCGTGGTTTCAGGTTTAGGGCTTGGGGTCTAGGGNNTAAGCCCTAAGCCCTAAATCCCTACATCCCTACCCTTGCAGAAGACCGAACCGAAGCCTGAGAGAACCTGTGAGCCTCCAGGATGGGTCTCCTGTTGAGGGTTTAGGGGCTTTCGGATGTTGTTAGGGTTCCTTTAAACGAAGTTTCAGGCTTCCTGAAAGGGGGTTTAAGAGTTTAGGGTTTTGGGTTTAGGGTTTAGGGTTTGAGGGTTTAGGGGCTTGGGGGCTTTGGGTTTAGGGTGCTGGTTCTGAAAGCGCCTGACGATGGTGAAGATGTCTTTAGACTGAAGGAGACTACAGGTGGGGAGTTTAGGGTATATGGGGCTTCTATCAGGCTTCTATAAGGTATATAGACCTTCTATAAAGCTGCTATAACGGTAACTACCCACCTGAAAATGTCTTAGACTGACGATGTCGAAGATGTCTTTAGATATGCTGAGGGACCGAGCACAACCCTAAACCCTAAACCCATAAACCGTTAAACCGTTAGACCCTAAACCAAATAGTTTCGGAATGAAGGTTTCGGCATTTCGGCCAGAAAGCGTCAAGCCTCAAGCGACGGAGCCTCAATGCTAAAACCTAAAACCCGGACCGCCGAAACCCTCCTGGGGTTTAAGGTTCGTCTTTGAAGCTAAGGCAGAAAGGTTCGGGGCCTTGGCTTCTGTAGCTCCAGGCATAGAATACACAGGGTAGGGCAGGGTTTACGGTTTAGGGCTTTGGGTTAGTAGTAGCAAGGATAGCCGTGGTAGCGGTCGTTGTCGTAATTTGTAGCCCTGGGATGGCATTGGTGTGGCTTTGTGATGGTGTTGATAGTAGCGTTCAGGAGGGTTTAGGGTTTAGGGTCAGCAGAAGCAGTAGCGGCAGCAGTAGTTCAGTAGTAGTTGTACCATCATCAGGAGTAGTCGTGGTCGTTGTCGTCAACGACTTGTCCCTGTCGTCGCAAGCCGCAGATGTGGTGATGTCTCAACCTACCAGTAGCAACCGTGATATGATTAGTGCGGAACATGAGCTCAAGCTTGTTTAGGATAAGCCTGATCACAGTTGTTAACATCCTCGCAATCATAGTAGTGGCAGTAGTGATTAGCTGATGGGCAATGCTGCTAACCTGCACTAGTTGTATGAATTCTATTCGGTCTACCGACAGGTTATTCTTGTTCCTGACATCTTTATTGTTTTGCAGCCTCTTGCTGCCATCTTTACTGCCATTAGTGTTGCTACTTATCCTCAACCCTAACCCAAACCCTGAACCCGTCGTGGCGGCACAAGCTGATGCTTCGACCAGGCCGACGAGTACTGCTCCCGCCTTCTGGGCCCTTCGCTAAGAGTCCTGAGTTTAGGGCCTAGGCGGCTGAGGGTTTGGGAACTTCGGGCTGATCCTGTTCAAAGTTCAGATGAGGATTGGTGTTTCAGGGGCATACACGGGCTATTACATGTGGCCTACAAGGGTATTAGTATAAGGCTTTGTGGGTTTAATCATCTAGCGATTCTTGCCATTTCAGAGATTTAGGAATATTGGGGTGGAGAGGTTGCCTGCTTTGAGGCTGGTGATAGAAGTTTTTGCGAGCATCGTGTCCGTGCGCAGTTTCGAAAAAGATGGCTTCCCATAGATTAAGGAAAGCTGGAAGCACAGTTCCCAGGTTTGTCCTCCCAGCAGCAAGTTCTTGATTCTTGCCCAGCAATTGCCCCGCAGTAGTTCATACTTCGACCGTCTGTATGGCTCATGGAAAAAAGTCGGCACGACTCATACGAAGGAACATACCACAGTTCTCAAAGTTGAGATACCTCAGGTAGTCCAGAGTTTTCTCCTGCACCCGTATGAACCTTAAGGTTGCGGAGGATGCAACCTAGACCTTCAAACCCCAAGCTCTAGTCCCTAGGCCCAGGCCCAATCCGTAAACCCTAAATCCCTAAACCCTAAACCCTAAAGCCCCTATAGTGCTTGTGGCTGGAAACCCAAAGTCAAGCCTGTAGCAGCAAACCCAAGCACTTACTCAAACTATGTGGGGCGTTAGGGTCTCTACAGACTCTATGGGGGTTCCATGCGGGTTTCCATATTGGGTTCTACATAGTTCAAGGGTTCTGCAAGGGGTTTCACGTCCGTTTGGGGTCTAGGCAAAAAAAACTTGAAGGAGGAAGACCCATAGCCCTAAAACCTAGCAGGGTTGCCGGCTTCAGGCAGCAGGAGATCACCTGTGCCTTGCGGAAGGCCTCGAAGAAAGGCCGACGGGGTGAGAGGACTCACGCCTTTCTATGAATTCAGATTTAGGGTCTAAGGTTCAGGGTTTAGGGTTTAGGTATGCTATAGCATGCACACGAAAGCCCTCCAGCTAGCAGCATGCACATGTATGCGTGTCGCAAGACCCTTTGTCGAGGCAATGCCCTGTTTGTGGCACAAGCTAGAGCAGTGTGGACCACGAATTGCGAAATGCATTGAATTGAAATATGCAGCCAACGGGAGACTTTCGCTCGATTTCATGCACAAAGAGGGCTTTGTGCTTGGGTAGGGCAGCCTCTGGACATTCAGTTGCATAGTCCAAATATTTGTGAGACGTGTGTGAGAGCCATGGGCAACGTGTGCCAGTGTTGTGGGGCACGAGACAAAGATCCATCCTTGCTGCCAGACTATGGCTCGGGTGGAAACTCGCAGCACGGGTTTGCCCTCGTCGAAGAATGACAGAGGCC
>CAJNJA010017641.1:0-10885 GCA_905231915.1 Symbiodinium necroappetens
TTCAAATGTGCCGGAGATGAGGGCATGTCGCTCAGAGTTCAGAGTGGGGGGAGCCAGCTTTTCCTAAAAGCCTAGGGGCTTAGGGGTTTTACGGGTCCTGGGGTTTGGGGTTTAGAGGTTTAGGGTTCAGGGGTTTGGGGGTTTTACGGCTGAGGGGGTTTAGGGTTTTAGGGTTTAGGGGTTTAGGGGTTTTAGGGTTTAGGGGTTCAGGGGTTTAGGGCTTGGGGGTTTTAGGGTTTAGGGCTTACGGGGTTTAGGGGTTAGGGTTTCGGGGTTCAGGGCTTTAGGGGTTTAGGGGTTTTAGGGCTTAGGGCTTTAGGGTTGGCAGGGTTCGGGTTTAGGGTGTTCGGGTCGAAAGTTTAGGGTTAAGGGCTTAGAGTTTAGGGGGTTCGGGTTTGGGGGTCCGGGCCTGTGGTGTACGGGTTTAGGGGTTTAGAGGTTAAGGTTTAGGATGAGGCGCCAAAAAAGGGCTTCTGTAAGTAAGGTGTCTAGAATAGCGTATATGTATATGTGTATGTATACATGTGTATATATATATATATGTGTATATATACACACATACATACCTCGCGAAGCCACAACCAAGGGAACGGGGCTTAGGGTTTAGGGCATACTAATGTTCCGTTATGGCCCCTATATGCCTTTTTCACAAGACATGCCCCGACAGCCGGCTAAACGTACATATTCAGGCTTCCGCAATAAAAGTCTTAAAACCCTCTAGACCCTGGAATTGAAAATTGCCCCTTACCAAAGCCTGAGCCCTGAACCCTAAACCCTAAACCCCTAAACCCTAAACCCTGTACCCCTAAACCCCGAAAGCCTTAAACCCCTAAACCACTAAACTCCTAAACCCCTAAACCCCTAAACCCCTAAACCCTAAACCTGGGCCCGAAGAAACCGAAGCTTTCGGGCTCGTGAACCAAACCTTCCCTGGGTCCGTGTTGGATACAGTTCTACATTTTAGGGTTTAGGGTTTAGGGTTTAGGGTTGTAATCAAACCCAATGAGGGGTTTAGGGTTTAGGGTTTAAGAATGATCATTCTTGATATAGCCCCAACAGGGAACCAGTTCAACCCTAAACCCCCCCCCAAGCCCTCACCCGAAAATTTAAGTTCTACATTCCACAGCGTTCATTCACAAAAGCCCCAACATCTAAGGAACCCTTAGAGGAAACTCTAGAGGAACCAGTATGCAGGGTCATACAAGACCCTCCAAAACGTGAGGTGGAGTTGCTTGCCTTCTGCGTCCGAGAGGCCGTTGGGGTGCGCTGTAACGATTCGACGATGGGTTCTACAGGGCGTTCCTGCGAATCCAAAAAGCTACAGGTTTAGGGGTTAGACCCTATGATTAAGGGGTCATAACCTACTAGTTCATAGGGTTTGGGGTTATAGGTTCTGATTGTTTTTTGCTCTTTGTGGTGTACTACAGATTTAACAACCAGCTTAACGTAAAACGGGTTTTTGTAGACGAGGGTTTCGTGGAGGTTCCTTTCAACACGAAAAGCCTAAAACCTACTCTTCCCCTAGCCCTAAACCCCCAACCCGAAACCCTAAGCCCTAAACCCTAAACCCAAACCCCTAAGCCCTAAACCCTAAGCCCCAAACCCTAAGCCCTACACCCTAAACCCTACGCCCTACAAAAAAACCCTAGGCCCTAAACCCTAAACCCTTAACCTGCTAGCTCCAAGCCCCAAGTCCTCAACTCGCGACCCGCAGCCTTCATCTCGAAGCCCTAAGCCCCATACCCTCGCAGAAGAAAGGCGGCCTAAATAAAAACCTACGGTTGATGATATAAATCCTGCATGATATCCATAGTAAGGGTTTAGGGTTCCTACGGGTTTAGGTGTTTAGGGGTTTAGGGTTTAGGGTGTAGGGTTTAGGGTGTAGAGTTTAGATGACGTAGATCCTGCATTATACCCATAATAAGGAATCTACCATAATTCCCGTAGTTTAGGGTCCTTAAGGTAATGCAGGATTTATATCATCAACAGTAGGTTCCCAAAACTATACCCTAAACCCGAAACCTTAAACCCTAAGATCTACACCCTAAACCCTAGGCCCTAAACCCTAAACCTAGGTCCCATGATCCTTCTACACTCTATTGTTCCGAGGAGCTGCCGGTGGTAAGCGCCTTGGGCAGCGGTGCGAAAGACTTTCGGCGAGATTTTGGGCCGAGGCGTTAGGGTTCCTTTCAGGCGTGGTGCTTAGGGTTTAGGGTTTAGGGGAAGTGTAGGATATGTATATGTATATATATATATAAGTACATTATAGTATATTATGGCATGTTATAGCATCTTATAGTATATTAGAGTATACTCTAGTATAGTGTCTTTGCTTGTTTGCAGTATTGTCGAGGGGTTCAGGTCCCAGGTTATGGTGTTTTCAGGTCTTTGGGGTTCGTAGTTTCAGGCTTTCCGGCTTTGTTCTAAGGCTCTGGGGTTGTCAGTTTTGTTAGCTCAAGGCTTGTTGTTTGGTGTTTCGGTTCTGCAAATGGGTTTAGATTACAGTGTTTTTGCTGTGGGACATATTTGAATAAACCCTAAACCCCAAACCCTAAACCCTAAACCCTATATAGACGCTTGAAGACTCAGAGTTCTGTCATTGGGTCGCTGGCCTGGGCTGCCCGAGCAACGCGACCGGATCTAGCCTATCGTGTGAACGCCCTGCAGCAGCGAGTCACTACCGCAACCGTAGAAACACTACCCTAAACCCTAAACGCTAGGGTTTAGGGTTTAGGGTTTCGGCTGGAAGGAGGAGGGTTGAAGGTTTAGTTTAAGGAAGTGGTGGTGTCAGGGAATCGAGCTTAGTTCAGCTGGCTTTCGTGACGAACCATGGGGCAGGGTGATGCTAGTATGGGGGCCTGCTTTACGTAGTAATAATATCCCCTTATAGTCCTATCTATGTCATGTTCCCCCCCCAAATCCTGCCCTAACTACATCCATGCTCTGGGCCCTAAATCCCAAAACCGGCAGCTATTTTAAATGCAGCCCCGAACTAAATCCCTTAGCCCTAAGGCCCCCAGCCTGCCGCTCGAGACCCTAAGCTACAAACCCTCATAGCACTGAAGAATGATTCATCAAACCCCCCCATCCAAGAAGCTCTCAAAGTTGCGGGGCCTTTAACTCCAAGTCCTACACATTCGCCGAGGACGATCCCACTCAAATCTGCGTCGCGAAGGGCCTTCGAGATATCGACAACGACCCATGGGCTGCACTCGGCTTGCGTGGCTCTTTACTAGGTAGGGTCGAGGGTTCAGGGTGTAGGGTTTAGGGCTGGGGATATTTTACATGTTTGCTTATTGGGCTTATGCGGATCCTGTTTACTCTTCGAATTCTTTCAGAGGCAAAAAATGGCCAACCTAGTTTCGACGTAGTGATGTGTTTTATGGGTTTTGCACAGGTCCCAAACCATAAACGCGAAACCCTAAAGCTGACCCTTTGGAGGCTCCGACCGAGCCGGGGGCCGAGCGTCTCGACAGAACGGTGAGGGAGGGTAAAGCTTCCCCGGTTTAGACGGCAAAAGGACCGTTGGGTTGCTTTGTGGCTTTTTTTGGGGCCTTAGGGGATCTAGGGGTTTTCTCCGAAGGGTGGCAGATTCCGGCGACTCCGTAGATGCCAAAGACCTTCCCAGCTGGAGTTACCAGAATGGTCTGGGGGCCAGCCGGGCCTCCTCGGCCGGTCCTGGGGTTCCTTTAAGGGATCTATAAGGGATCTACAGGGTTTAGGGCTTAGGGTTTAGGGTTTAGGGTTTAGGGTTTAGGGTGTGACTCCGGAAATGTTGGCCTCCTCATCTTCCTGCGCAAGACAAATCATTTTTTGGCGCCCTTTCCACGTGTGCCGAATTCCAGCATGCTCATTCCAGAAGGCGACCTGCCAAATAAAGGCCGATTTTCTTCCCCGCCACAAGAGAGGGGCTATTTTCGCTGCTGTTGGAAACCCTTGCTTCTGGTCGAGCTGCCGGCACAGGCCGCGAGGACCCACAACCCGCACTAATCCATCTCAGCTGTGCAGTGTGTTAGTTTATGTGAAGGGAAGCAAAGAGCAAGAAAGTCCCTCTTGAGGAGGGTTGGGGGTGAACCCTAAACCCTAATTGAGCAAAGTTGGCGTGGTTGGGGCGGGACTACATGCTGACGCAAGCGCGAGATAAGTGGGTGCACCCCTACTGCGCGCACACTGTCTACACACTCTAAACCCTAAACCCTACACCCTACACCCTAAAACCTAAACTAAACTCTACATGTTGTTTTGTCTGTGCTGCTTGGTTAGTGCTTCGCTTTTCTGGTGGTGAGGGTCTCGGGTCTCAAGTGTAAGGGGGTTTAGGGTTTAGGGTGTAGGGCTCAGGGCTTAGGGTCTAGGGGTGAGGGTTCAGGGTTTAGGGTTGGGGTTTGGGGGTACTCGGGGTTCAGGGTGTAGCGCTTAATTAATTAATTAATTCGGGTTCAGGGTAGGGCGCGAAGATGAGTGGGGGATGTGCTCGAGCGTTTAGGGCTAAGGTTGAGTTGAAGGCTTCACTTGCAGGGTTGAGTTGTATCGCTCAGACTCACATACCTAACTCCTGAGACTTCCCCAGGCACTGCGGAGGAGGAATCTGAGGTTGAATTCGAACGCTGGTATTGGTAGTCACGATGTTTGAGCAACATAATGGCTACTTCTTCAAAGTAGGTGCTGGCACGAACATCAGCCCTAAACCCTAAACCGTAAACCCTAAAGCCTAAACCCTAAACCCTAAAGCTTGAACCCTAAACCCTAAAGCCCAAACCCTAAACCCCAAAGCCTAAGCCCCAAAACCCTAAAACCCTAAACCCTAAAGCCCTAAAGCCTAAAGCCCTAAAGCCTAAACCCTAAAGCCCCATGTGGCAGTCTCCATGAGGATCCCTTGGCCACGAAGCTGCGGAAGATCTGCTTGGCCCAAGGTGCCGCTCGGCTTTAGGGCTTGGTTGGGGTTTCGGGTTTTAGGGTTGTTGGGGTCAGTGGTCAGGATTTAGGATACAGGATTTAGGATTTAAGGGTTGTCGGGTTTGGGGTTCAGGGTGTAAGCGGGGGCTTCGGGATACTGAGTTTAGGATGAAATTAACAAAAGTGCGGTTCCTTCCGCAGTGTCGCGCTGGTCAACCTGGCCAAGAAGCTCCAGAAGGGGAGCATTGGTTTTTTCAGTGAGCCGGACCGCTGTTTCAGTGAATTGGAACGCTGTTTCAGTGAACGGGAGCGCTGTTTCAGTGAACTCGCCACTGGCTCGGGGATTGGGGGTCTGGTCACGGCTGGGTTGGGTCAGGTTGCATTAAATTGGTAGTTGGCTTATTTTGGATGAGTCGGGTTAGCTTAGGTCACAGTCGGGTTTCAGTCAGATCCTGGGGTGGGGTAGGTTAGGTTGGGCTAGGTTAGGTTTTGTCAGGCTGGGTCAGGTTACGTTTGGTCAGGAATATGAGGGCACAAGAGGTTGGAGTAGGTTTGTGGGTCAGTCAGATTTGGGTAGGTTGGGGCGGGTCGGTTAGGCTGGGCATGTCGGGTTAGGTTAGGGTAAGTTAGAGGGTCAGGTTGGATGGGGTTAGGCTTTTGGGTAGGTTGGGTCAGGTGGATTGTTGGGTCAGGTAGCTTGCATTTTGCCAGAAACATGTTCGATGCAGCGCATGTTGCAGTTTGTCTTTGGCAGAGTGTCTTTTGCAGACAGTCTTCTTGCGATGCCTTGCTTGATTGTTGCCAGGGCTCCAGGTTCCAGCGAGGTTGGTCTTAGCTCGGGGGTTCATGCATTCTTCGTCTTCCAGTTCGGGGGACAGCAGCTACAGCTCCTCTTTTGAAGAGGAAATTCCTGTGCCAGATCAGTGGTGAGCACTTGTCATTCGGCCTCGGTATTTTCATACGCCGAGGCTTGAGCGACAGCTCTGGGAGCCAGACTCTATAGGGCCTGATCTTGAGGCGCCCTGGCCCTCTGCTTCGGCTCCACTCGTTTCTGCAATATCACTTTGCTGTACTTGGGCGAGAGCTCTTGGGTACTCTTTAGCTCTCAGTCACCACGAGATCCACCTCTGCGTTAGGAACGCTTTGACACTCAGGAGGTAGGGGTGGCCGGTGGTCTTCAGCGTTCCGATGGCGAGTGCTCCGGATCCCAAGAAGCAGAAGATTGCTTCCGATTCTTCTTATGAGGCCCACTTGAGTGCTAGTCTGCGGAGGGTTAGGTTTCGCATAGGTTAGGTCGGGTTTACATTGGTCTGGGAGTTGGGCTAGCATTAGGTCAGGTTGGGTGAGGTTTGGGGTAGGTTGGGTTAGGTTAGGTTAGATTGGGTTAGATTACGGCAGGTTGGAGTAGGTCAGGGTAGGCTGGGGTAGGTTAGGCTACGGGTTAGATTAGGTTACGTTGGGTTAGGTTGGGTTGGGTGAGGGTAGGTTATAACGGTAGGTTAGCAGTTCAGGTTAGATTAGGTTAGGGTAGGGTAGGTTGGGTTGGGGTAGCTTAGTTTTGGGCAGATTCGGTTCGGTGAGGAAAGGGAAGCTGTGGGTAGTTTAGGTCGGGTTCGGTTTGGTAGGTTTAGATCAGGTTGGGAGGTCAGGTTAGGTCAGGTTGGGTTGGGGTAGGTTAAGTCAGGTTGGGTCGCTTGCAGGGTAGGTTAGTGAGCCAGGTGAGATGGGGTTTATAAGTTTTTCTAAACCCGAAACCCCGAAACCTAAACCCTAATCGCCCCCTAAACCCTAAACCCTAAACCCTAAAAAAAAACCCCAATCGCCTAAACCAAGAGCCCGGTTCAGCGTTGACTGGAAGGTAAATAGTCATGTAGAAGTAGGGACGTGGTTGTAGGTAATGATATGCAACGGTTTAAGGTTTAGGTTTCAGGGGATGGTTAGGTAGTGACAACTAACTCACTTAAGTGCCCGCCACCCAGACCTCTGTCACAGTAAATGGTACTTGGAGGTCATAGGACTTAACAAGTACAGATGGGTGTACCTTAATTGCGAATGTAACTAACGACCTAATGATACTTTGTTTACAACCATAGTTTCCTAAGTCCCATGGACCTTGGAGTACTACTTTCTAAATCCTTCCAGGGTTTTCCTAAACCCCTAAACCTTACAGGCCTTAAGCCCCAAACCCGAAAACTCCAAGCCCCAAACCCCCCCTAACCCCTTGAAGCCCTGAACCCCGAAGCTCCTGAATTCCTAAACCTGTTTTTTTGTAAAACATACCTAAACATAGAGCATCCGAGTGGAATATCGGGGCGCACCCGGCCCGGGGCTGGGCTTAAAGTTGTAGGGTTTAGCGTTTCAGGGTTTGGAGTGTCCTTTCTTTGATTTTTGCAGCCCCTGAACAGAAAGTCTGACAGGCCTCAGCTTTGACGAGGTGTCCTTCGTCTACAGTTCTCAGAAGGCCAGAGAGCAGGGTTCCGGGTGCCGTATTTCAACTAGGCTCCTGAGTAGTATCTGTTTTGTTTTTTTTGGGTCGCCATATGAAACACCGAACATTAGGAAAAAGGATACCCTCAATATTCAGGGGTTATTGGGGAACCACCTACGGTTGATGATATAAATCCTGCATTACCTTAAGGACCCTAAACTATGGGAATTATGGTCTATTCCTTGTTTGTGCGTACTGCAGGATGTATATCATCAACCGTAGTCAAAGCTTCCGGCGGTTTTGGGTGTTGATGCTTTTTGGGGTAAACCCTAAACCCTAAACCCTAAACCCTAAACCCAAAACCCTAAACCCTAAACCCAAAACCCTAAACCCTAAACCCTAAACCGTGGGGGAACCTGGGGGTCTGGGTCACCTTCCCAGAGAGCCCAATACAGTACCCCTTAATTCAGGGAATATACCTTAAGTTCTAGGGGCCTTAAAGGGATCTACCAAGGGTCTCTATAAGAGTTCTAAAGGGGACTTAAGGGAATATATACCTTAAATTATAGGGGCCTTAGTATTATGATTTAAGGTATGTTCCTTAGTTGAGGGGTATTGGGCTCTCTGGGTTATGGAAAAAAAAACCCTTAGCCCTAAACCCTAAATGGCGTCCAGGGTCTAGGGTTTGCGGTTTAGGGTCGGGTCTGGGGTTGATGGGTATAGAGTCGAGTCTTTGTTTGTTGGCAGTCGCTTTAGAGATTCTGGCTCCTAAGGTTTAGGGTTTAGGGTGCAGTATAGTATTATGCATGCCCCTACGTGCTGGGCTGTCCTTTTTTGACGATCAGGACGAGCAAGATCAGGCTGACAACTAGCAGCTAGCTCCGACCCCTAAACCCTCAACCCTAAACCCTCAACCCTAAACCCACTTGTAATGTGAGGCACGATCCTGGTCTCTCCCGCACCTGCTGGGTGCAATGCCCCTACATTGTCCGAACGCAGAGGCCCCTTTGAAACCTCCATAGACAGGGATCATATGATCAGACCCTGCAACACCCCAAATGCAGCGCAGGCTCGCCAGCAATAACGGAAAGAGGGATCTTCTCCGTCGAGCCTTGCGACCCATGCCCCATGACTCTAAACCCTAGCTCCTACCCGCTGCCCCCTTAAACCCTAAACCCTAAACCCCAAATCGCAGACAATAAAACCCTAACCCCTGACCCCCTACAGTACGTCGCGCACCTCGACGCCCAATATCCAGCTAGGCTCTGAGCCTCTAAGAACACACAAGATCCTTACAAAGTTTCGTCGCACCCCTATGACCTAAACCCTAAACCCTAAACCCTAAACCCTAAACCCTAAACCCTAAACCGTAACAAAGCACCATAAAAGCTCTGCAAGGTCTTGGAGTGAAACCCTAAACCCCAAACCCTGTTTTTAAAGGCCAAGCTTGGGGGTTCAGGGTTTGGCCGGGGTTTAGTGTGTACTTGTGGATCTGAAAACCCTATCGTTTGAAGGGTTAGGCCCGGAAGAAAAAGGGGTCATCGCCTACTATATTGTAGGGTTTGGGGCTGCAGGTAGGGTTAACCCTAGGTTTGAAACCCTGAAACCCTAAAGCCCTAAACCCTAAACCCTAAACCCTGAACCCTAAACCCTAAGCCCTAAACCCTAAACCGTGGCTTTAGGCTTAAGGCGCCCTTGCCAAGGTCCAGCGCAGCCTGCTTCCCTTGAGCGAGGAGCAGAGGGCGAATCCCGAGGCCATGACCGCTTGACACAGAGCTACAGTTTAGGCTTAGGGTTTAGGATTCTGGGGTTTAGCGGCTTACCTGGGGATCCGGAAACCTACCTTTGCTTAGGGTTTAGGGTTTAGGGTGTTAAACGGTTTAGGGTTTAGGGTTTAAGGAGGGTGTCAGATGGTTTATAGGGTTTCTAATCTGAAGCTTTATGGGGTTTGCTTTGTAGAGTTTTGGGGTTTTTAAATAAGGGCCTAGGTAGGTTTAAGATTTTTTGGCTTTAGGGTTTAGAGCTTAGCGCTTAGGGGATTGGTGTTGATGTTTTTGGGAATGGGTTTCACGGGGTTTCACAGGGCTTCATAGGCTTTCACAGGGTTAAATACAGGGGCCTTGGGGTTTAGGGTTTAGGGTTTATACTCTTGGGTAGAAATATAGCGGACTCAAGGGGATATTAGTATAACCCTAAGCCCTAAACCCCTATAGGCTAGCACATGAGCATTGTAAGGGGATCCAGCTAGCTATTCAGACCCGCGTTGGCGCTGGCACCGACGTGCAGCCGCGTCGAGCGGCAGCGGCAGACCTCCGGGCAAGTGGGCCCTAAACCCTAAACTCCCCGAACCCCTAAACCCCTAAACCCCAAACCCCTAAACCCCTAAAACCTTAAACCCCCTAAAGCCCTAAAAGCAGTGCGGTGAAGATCCGTGAGGCGAAAGATCCCGGTGCAAACCATGAGCACGGCCTTTAGTCGTATCGAGGCTCCTCACACTGCCAGTTGTGCGAATCGAGTAGCAATGAGCAAGTGCATAGGTGCGGAGATCCCGTTTGAAAAGCTCCTGCACATGATCGCGTATGATCCACAGAACCAACAAGAACTATGATCGTTGGTGGCACGGGAAACCGGTTCACGCTTGGCGATATTGGTGGCTTCTTCCGGCCTGAGCTGACCGAGGTCCCGGAACAATTGAGAAAGAAACCCTAAACCCTAAACCCTAAACCCCTAAATCCCTAAACCCCTAAACCCCTAAACCCCTAAACCCCTAAACCCTAAACCGTGTGTGGAAGGTATTGCCCCGGTCTTGGCATCTGGCCCGGTCAAGTCTTCCAGCTTTTGTCTCACACGCCAGTGGCACTGCTGCTTGAAAGCAGCCAAACCCAGAGAGCCCAATACCCCTTAATTAAGGAATATACCTTAAATTATAGGGGCCTTAATATTATGATTTAAGGTATATTCCTTGATTAAGGGGTATTGGGCTCTCTGGGAACGGCATGTGGCTGGTACGTCTTGCGTGCCATACAGCAAACGAGGATCGGGCATGTCGCTGATGGATCGGGTTGCGAATGATGCTCCAGGCTGACATCACGAGCGAGCCCCCAGTCTAACAGTATCGGTACCGTCACACATTTTATGTACACGCGTATACGGGAACTTGCTCCATGAATTCCAGGTGTCAGAATGTTGTCACGTAGCAGCAGTAGTAGTAGTAGTAGTAGCAGCAGGAGTAGTAGTAGTAGTAGTAGTAGTAATAATCATAATAGTAGCAGTATTAGTAGTGGCAGTGGTAGTAGTAGTAGCAGTAGTAATAGAGTGAACCCTCGAAGCACCCCGAAACCCTACCGTTTCAAGGGTTCCTTGAAGGGCTCCTAAAAGGGATCTACAGAGTTTAGGATTTTGGGGTTTATCCAGAAACCTACCGTTTTAAGGGTTCTATCCTCTAATTCAGGGGTGATAACCTACTATTTTGTTGGTGTTGGGGTTGCAGGTAGACCCTAAACCTACGGTTGATGATAGAAATCCTGCATGACCTCAAGGACCCTTCGGGTTTAGGGTTTAGGG
>CAJNJA010017642.1:0-36087 GCA_905231915.1 Symbiodinium necroappetens
CGGCCTTCCCACGCACGGGCACCCGCAGCAGCGGTGCAAATTTAGTTGCAAAAAGCCGGCCAGCACCTACTCTTGTTTGGTCGGCTTCACTGTTTGCTAAGACGAAGGAAATAAGAGCCTTCCTTAATCTGCCGGCCGACTGAGGGCCCAGCCGCCTGTGGTCGAGTTAGCGCATCGCTGACCTGCATGTTTGTGCGGCAGGGGCTGGGCTGAACCAAAACGAACGGTAATGCCCTTCCTGAATCCGTGATCCAATATGCAATACTCCAGACACTATGCGATACTGCTGCCACTCCCGGCTCTGTCCTTCCGTCCAGACAGGAAGGGAAAGGGCTTGGTGCAGGGCCATGGCCGTCCGCACTTTCGCTCCTCCCCACCACCTTCCAACAACCACTGCTAGCAACGGCGGGGCCCGTAGGAGGCCTCTTTGGAAGGTGTTATCATGCAATGCAACTACTATCTGTTGGAGCGTGGTGCTGCCTGGGTCCATGGGAAGAAACAAGGGCGATTCACCGGTGTCAACCTCTTCTGCCTGCCCGTCTGCTCGTCCGTGCCAAGGCACAGGTTGCAGGTCTCCGCCTCTGTCAACTGTCAGGGCAATGTAAAACTCTGCCGCGTCTTGCTGCCTGCCGTCAAATCTCCATCTAGGAAGGAGCGACCGCAGGGCAAAAAGGCTGATGGGGTTCAGAGGCTTCAGGTCGCTGTCGTGATTCAAGCACTGCTCTAGCAAAAAAGACAGTTCTTGGAAGCTACGCCCTTCATCTACCAAGGCAGCAAGAGCATGCAGGACCGAGTTGACATAGCAGGTGTTGCTGTGGTTTGTCATGGTACATAGCCACAGTGTTAGGGCTGGGCCACTCGCTTCGCCAGGTCTGCACTATAGGGTTAGCCGGGCGAGCCTGCGATGGTCCCGCCGAGTCGGGGACCGGCTCAAGACCCTGCTTGGCTGTTTCTTGAAGAAGGCATGAAGAGACCGAGTCTCCAGATTTGACGCTTGATATGGACCGTGTCCCCTACTTTGAGTCTCGCTGTGAACTCGGTGCCAGCACGGGCAGATCTGGAACAGAACAACGCACATGCACTGGCTGGCGCAGTGTGGACACTTGTGTCCCTTGATCATCTGCGCCGATTGGCCGGCGCAAATGCGTAGGGCCGGGACTCCGTCTGATTGCCAGTCCTTGGGATGTGCCTGGCGTATATGGGATTTCACCTTTGCGTGATCCGGCGTCCAAAAGCCACAAAAACACATCTGTGCTGCAAAAGCCGTGCGTCTGGATGCAGGCCACCGTGCCGAGTGCCGAGCGTGGCGATCCCTGCACCTGTTTTTTCAGGTGCTGAGGCTTTTGCATTTCATGGTTATGTGACTGTTGGTCCGCTGACTGCGTGATGTCCCTGAGTGTTGAGGGCTCCGGGCAGGTGCCCGACAAGAGATGGTTCCGTAGACCCTTCCACAGCTTAAACTCCATGTGGCATGCCGTGCACGTGGGCATGCCATCTTTGGCATGCAGCTCTCTGCGAAACTCTGACGGCACGAATCTTGGGACCATTTCTCTGTGCATTTTAGCAACGTGCGTGTGCAGAGCGTGCTGTGAGGCAAAGGTAGCTGCGTAGTGCATGCAATGATGCTCTTTCTGTTGCGACTCTAGTGTGGCCGACGGCACTGTGACTGAGCCTCGGACATGATCTCCTCTAGACTGCGGTAGGACTGTTACATCCGAGTGGCCTTGGCCAGTAGAGGGAGTCTGATCGCTCCTGGCGGCTCTGCTTTGCAGTTTGTGCAGCCCGGCATGCATGCGATCAATAAGCGTTTGCACCGGGTCCTGAATTTTGTGAACTGAAAACGGGTCAGCTGTTGGGATGTGTGAGACATGTGCAGGATTTTTTTGAACACGGAGTGTACCTTGTGTGCAAACCAGCCTGACGTGCGGACTCAGGCATCACACCTACTTCAGGGAGGCCCGTTACCAGGGTAGCCCAGACCGTAGTAAACCAGACTTTGAGGGGGCTGGCCACCCCCCTATTTTTCACAAAACGTCGATCCTGCTGGATCTTTTTGTTGGTCTCGGCAATTCGATGTTTGAGAATTTGCAATTCCAAAATTGGAATCAGAAATCATAATGCCCAAGTATTTGATTTTGCTCTCCAAGTGAAAGGCAGGAAAGATGCGGTTCGGGCCGAGCCTCCAAATGTTTTCGAAGTACTCCAGTCAGTGGCATCAGGAAGCCAGCAGCTGTGCTTGTTCATGACGGAGGGAGCCTCAATGCCTGAGAGCTTGACGAGCACAGAGCACTTTGCCGGGTTTACTCGCGGCTTCAGCGCCGAGACAGCATCCAGTAAGTTCTGGATAAGCTCATGAGCGGGTTTTAATCTGCTCTGGAGCGGTTGACCCGGTGGGCCGTAAAGTCATCAGCATATCCTGTGAGGTATCCTTGAACCGCCTCGAGGCCAAACATGACGACGAATTTGTGTAGTCAGAACTGCGAACAGGGTAGGGGCCAGTTTGCGGCCTTATTTGATCCCAGTTGTCGTTTCCACATCTGCCCAGCTGCCCTGTGAATGCAGTCGTGCAGACCGTGAATGAGGGTGGACCAGGAGGCGTCAGCCCTCAGGTCCTGTAGCAGATCAAGAATTTCCTGCCTTGAAAGAGTGTCAAAGGCCTGGGAAAGGTCGAGCGCAAAGGTTATGCCTCCGACCAAGGTTGTTGGATCGAGTCCTGGGTTTCGCCGCGCGACCAAGGGCTTTAACCTCTCTCAACTCGCCATGGAGACACTTCCTCGTCCTGAGGAATGAGGTCATCAACGCGCTGGCGAGGGCTTCTGTCGGCTCCTGGCAGCTGCTAAGTCCGTCTATCAGCTTCCTGGTTGAGGAAATTGAGAGGCGGCCTCCGAAATTGACCCGCCACATGAAGGAATATGGTCAGGGAATTCTGGGTATCCGGCTTTTGCCAAGGTCTGAGCGGCCTCCGACTCTCTTTCCTGTAGAGCCTGTCGGTGTGCAGCCAGAGCTGTCGAGGCTTCCGGGGAGAGTTTCTCCACCCTTGGCCTTGACAGCAGGGGGAGCTCCTCCACCCTCTGTTCCGTCCTCCCACCATTTAGAAGGGGGTGGAGGGGGAGTTACTCCGCCCGTTCCACCTTTGCCTGCTTTGTCAAGGCGAGGCTCTCCGCGTCCCACGTGCCCCTCTTCAGAGCGTTTCCACTGACGGAGGTAATTTCGATACGAGACTTTGGGAAGCCCCTCTGCCGCGCGGCGAGCAGAATATTCGGCATATTCAGCTTTGTACGTGTCGTCCTGCTGCGACATGACGTAGCGAGACTACCTATGTGGTTAGATGCATACAGGAAGAGAGCGCTGTGCTTAAGAAGCTGTGACTATGACTGCCAGGGCTGTTTCTGACCTGAAGCCCATTCACCTCCAAGTCCTCTCTAAAATATTTTTGGCGGAGGAGCTCTGTGTCGACATCGAATTGATGACGCAAGCTGGTCGGGAGGAGATGTTCCGCGTGCGTCATGATGTGCGTCTCCCGGGTGGCACCCTCGACGTCGTATTGGAAGCCAGACTCTGCAGCCAGACAGGCGCGACCACCCGAGTTCGGTGCCTTCCCTTAGCTTGGCCATGGCGAAGTAGAGCATGGCGACTTGGCTGAGAGCTACTCTGTGTTGGTAGCGCACCTCTGCCCATTCATCATAGCCGCGAAGGTTGCTGCAAATTGGAGTGAAGTTGCTTGACCTTTGTGGCAGCGAGTACCTCCACTGCCAGCATCATGAGCTGCGCCTTAATCTTCGCGGCCTTGCCCTGTATGAGCATCTGCACCTGTGTGATGAAGGAGCTCCCTTCCGGCTTCCACCTCCGTCTCGTAGAAGAGAGCTGCAAACACAGGGAGCAGCACCTCCACCAGTCGAGTTGGGTGCAGCACGTACGCCATGTTGCTAGCGAGTTCTGCAAGAAGGCTTGAGAGGCACTACAGAGCTGCAGAAGTGCAAACTGCTGACGCTGCAAAAACGCTCCTGCACTGACACTTTGAGGCTCTGCTGTGCTCTAGCTTGCCTCGCGGGAGCTTCTCCTCGCTCGTCGCACCTGGGCAGCAGAGCTGTACGCTATATTAGAGGTGGGTGCGCTGGGTCGCCTGCTATGTCTGCGGGAGTATCTCCTCGCATTAGGGTTCGCCAACCTGCACTCAGACAACACCTAGCTGCGGAACCACCTTTAGGCAACCTAGGAGAGAGAACCCCTACTCTTGGCGCTCTGCCCTTGCTCTGACACGGCTGGCTTTTTGCGTGAGGTTGTCTCACTGATGCCCCCAACCAGCCTACTGCTGAGGCTGGCCGGAGATTGTGTATGCTGCTTCGGAGCTTAGCGGAGCATGCTGCGCAACTGCTTTGTCAGCGGAGAAGGTTGTGTTCCCTGTTTCTGAAAGGCCCCGTTGAGGAGGGAAAAGCTGAATTATTAGCTAGAGTGCTTAGCGAGTCTAGCAGTTCGGCTGTCCCTATTTTACAAGAAACTGAAACAGAAGACGGACAGGCCCACCTGACATCTTGTCAGTGATGGGGCGAGAGGCTTTGAACAGGGTCACTTGCGTGGTGTCAGCTTCGAGGCGGGCGATCACGTCACCGATTCCAGCCAAGAGCTGGGAGGTGCTCAGGGGATCTTCCAGAGTTTCAACCATGGTCTGGCTGTCTGGGCTCCACTCAAAGTACGGCCACTCCCCCTGGCTCGTGAGGTGCTTGATCTTCTGCTGTACTGTTGCAGACTGGCCTACCTTCAACACGCGACTTCTAAGTTCTAGAAGGAACTTGAGAGTCATGGCGTGGCGTGGAGGAGCCGCCGGGGCCAGCATGGCCCGATGGCGCTTGCTCTCCTCGTGGAGCTCTGGCAAGACAGAGTGAGCATCTGTGCGCACATACGAGATGTAGCCGAGATCTGTTGTCAAGGCCATCAACTGCTCGTCGTGGCGATGGACTAGTCGCGCCATGGCGGTCACCAGATCTCCTTGTTCCGCACTGCCCGCTGGCCTTCCGTCTTTACGACGTTGACCACCGTTCTTGCCTTTGCCTTGTCCCTGGGAAGGGGCCCCTCCACCCTTTTGCCGTCTTGCAAGAGCGACAGCTCAGCTGTAGGAACAACCCAATGCAGAGTTTGCACCACCGAGTTTGCATAGCAATGATTTCGACGGTTTGCCAAAAGCAAGAAGCCATGTAGGACGAAGACAGGAGCTTGCAGCCCCACCTGAGGCGCGGCTTTAGCTTTGGTTTGCTTAGACGGCTTCTTAGGCTTGGCCTAACAGGCGCGAGGGGTCATGTCTAGCCCCTGCCGCTGGGCCTCCTGGAGGACATGTGTTTGCAGAAGGGGCACGCATTGTTCGGAGTGCCTTCCCGGGGCATCTACCTTGGTTTGACAGTAACGACATGTGCTCCCCTTTTTCATCATCACTTTGTGCTGCTGAAGGCGTGGTGTGATGATTTGCTGAACTCTGCTCATGACCTCAGGGTGCTGACGATTTAGGTGCTGCTTGACGGCCTTGTTACCTGCTAACGCCTGTCCACATAGCGCGCAGCTCTCCATAAGCCAGACATGTAGATCAGGATTAGAGGCTGCGGATGCAGGGTCCTGTAAAGATTCCTGCTTTACGTCCGCATGCACCTTGCCCAGCTCAGTCATCGAGACACTGTCCTGTTGAACCTCCTGAAGGAGGGCATGTATGCGCGGGCAGGTTGAGATCTCTATGTGTCGATGGAGAAAGAACTACGTTCTAAAGGCACGACCGCAGGCTAAACAGTCTGGCGTCCCGGCCTTAGAGTGCTTTTTAGGATCAAGTTTGGGACCTTTGGGAAAGAGCCTGACTCCTGGGTGATGCTTCTGCGAGTGCCTACGCAGAGCCCCTGTGCCGATAAAAATCGCTCCGCACTCCGTGCACACATGCTGATGTTCATGGCTGCCTGGGCTTCCCCGATCAGCGACCGAAAGCTGTGGTAGCAGGTCTTTGCGCTCTGGGTAGGTAAAAAGGGAGGAGTGCCTCCTTATCCCCTTTTTGCTCTGGGAGTAACTCCTCAGAACAAAGCGCAGCTGATGTATCATGTGGGACTCTAGCGCCGCAAGGCCTTGTTCCGTGAGTCCTACAACATGCAAGCCGTAAAGGGCTGACGCCCAGGCTGTGATGCGCCATATAGACATGCGGAGCCTCTCCGTGACAGCGTGACTGTTGCGAACCGCATGTGCGACTTCCTTCATTACGGCTTTGCTGGCTTGCAGGCGATGTCTCAGGGACTGCATCTCATAATCGTGATAAGGAGATGATTATCCCCAGATACGGGACCTGCGTTCTTAGCGCAATGAGTCGGCCTGACGGCAACTGCACATACTTTTCGCCTTTCTTGGTTAGGATCAGTCTGTTCCTGATCTGCTGCGCTGAGCCGCCGTGCAGCTGAAGAAGCAGAGCCGACTTCTCAGGATTTACCTTAAAGCCTAGCTCCGTGAGCTGGTCCAGGAACGAGTCACACAGCCACAGCGCTTCCTGCAGTTGAGGCAGATCATCGAAGTGCATTCGAAGCAAGGTGTCATCTGCGTACATTGTGAGGATTTGCTTGAGAGCCTCAATCTACGACTATTTTAACGTCCGAATACGCCTCCGTCTCTAGTAGGGAGAGTAGCTCTTCCCAAACTGGGGTCGTCATTCCAGGAAAGATATCTGATTTCTTCATGTTCTCGGCTTCTGGAAGGCTTTGACCTTTTTGGTGGCTCAGTTTTGGAAGTGGCCGGAGTTCCTCCTAGCTCTTGAAAGGTGAGACTTTTCCTCTGTAGAAGGCGGTTCCGTTCTTCTCCGCTTGTCGCAAGGCCTTCTGGTAGGACCTTTTGCCTGCCCCTTTGGGGTGCTTGGGCCGATTGCTGGTTGAGTCGTGATGCTGTTTCGTCATGCTCATGTTGAGCATAACTCCTGTCGACTTCGCTAATCGACAACCCTCACCTCTGGAAGCAAGTAGGCTCTGTTGCTGACGCGTGCTTGCCTCCGGGCTTGGGGCCGGAGCAGCTCACGCTCTGACAAAAGTTGCCATGGCGAACGACGAAAAGGCGGACTGTACTAGCCTGACCTCGCCTGAGCCGAGAGGCTTGTGCTGCAGCAGCAGCAGCAACAACAAAAACAACAGCGAAGACTACGGTTGCAGCAATAAGACAACGACCAAAAAACATCATATGTGTTCAAGCCAGTTCTGCGTCGCTGCGCTGTCTATGACCGACATGTTGCAGTATCACTTTGGTGCTGATTGGCATAAGCAAGCCTCGTTTCATAAGAGTGTTCATGGGAATCAGGTCAGGATAGTACTTGCTGGCACGTGTTTGGTATTTCAAATGGCTTAGCATCTTCCCGAAGTGCCAAAAGTATGGCAACTCAGTGACATCTTGTAAAAAATGCTCAATAAGTGCATCATTCGTGCTCCGCGTACCGCTCATTCAGACAACATCATCAAACAACATAGTATTATGCAAAGTTGTTGGGTTTCTGGCACAGTAAATGCGCCAACTCAAGGCGGAGCCTCATGTAGAGTATGGGTTCGCTGGAGCACTTGGAAAACATGCCAACGCAACGCGGTTTTGCAAAGGCTTTGTTTGCCATTGGTGAGGTGTCAGCAAGCATTACCTTAGCTGTAACAATATATGCAACAACGGACACGAACGAATTTGCCCGAATCGACTTTGGATCAGGCGAAGAAGCCCGGGACAGTCAAGGGAACCGTCCGACCCGGCGGGGGCCGTCGCCCTCCGAATTGCCCGATTCGCTGCAGCGCGGACACTTGCCCGCAGAAGCAGGTCTTATTGTCTTAGTCCCTCGCGGTTTTGCTTGTTGCGTGTAGCATACCATGTCATTTTATTGCCCTGCACATCTCAGGCGAATGCTTGGAATTGCAACAAAGCTTGCGACATCTACCGGTCGTGCGTCGATGCCCGCCCTGCTCACAGACCAGAGACCAGAGCCACCACGAGCTTCGGGCCTGTAAAAGTCTGCCGTCCAGGAGTGGGGGGATCCAGCAAAAATGCCCGGCTGACCATTCCCGAATATGCGATCCGGGGAGACTCTCGGATGCATGGGCTAATCCAAGCCGTTTAGAAAACCCATTGTCGAATCCTCAAGCCGTTCTTACGTCCCGAGTATGAATCAGACGAGTTGTTCCCCGAACTGCACACGAGGTTGAAGAAATAGGTCGAGATTTGTCGACCGCAGCGAAACGGACGCAGCGTCAAAAGCAGAACGCTTTATGGCAGGTGGCAAGCGACAACTGCAAGCATCAGTTTACGGACTGGTTCAATTGTTGCTTGCTCATAAACGCCAAGGGCCATCGCACTCGCTTTGTCACGCACATCCACAACAAGAAAGCGGTCGGTGGCAATTTGAATCTCATTCGGCAGAAGCTTGTCGCCAACCCGATCAACATCTGCAGCAGAACTGACTGGAGCAGGGCGCCAGACTTTTCCTTCGTCGCAAAATATAGACCAATGGGGATGTCGACGGGACCCTTCACGGTTCGGAAGAAGTGTCAGAAGGTATGGGCTAAGCTTTTACGGTATGCCGACATGCGCGACGGTATCTTCACGGAAGCTTTCAGAGGCCCAGCTCGAGCACATCCTGACCTTGGAAAGTTCGGCCTCTTGGTCATTTGGGTGACTCTGGCTCGATTATCTTTGGGTCGATTATCTTTGTGTAAGGACCGAGTCAGTGTGATGAGTTGGCCCTAGTAGTATGTCGTCGGAGGCAGGGTGGACCTTTGTATTGTTCACAGTTCGTGGGACTAGACAAGGTCAAGTGTGGCACTGCAAACAAGAGGGTGCTGCTGGTGAATGACAACAGGTGCTCACTTGAGCACAGCTTATTTCATGGGAATCCCATGGAGCTCGGACCTGTCACCATGGCCCCTCGCTGAATTTGGTGCAAACGACATCTTGCAAAGACTGCAAGATAGTAGATCTTTAGCGCCTGCCAGGGTTTGGCCAGCTGTCCTAGGGATCTTAAAAGCCTCTGTTACATCAGAAGCGGTTCCAAGGTCGTGACGCCACCACTGTGTTGTTCGTAGGACCCCAACCAGCATGGCCCTCCCTGGCTGCGAGCTCGGTGTGCTTTTTGAAGAGCACTCACCCCCAATTTTGCTCAGATTTGACAGCATTTAGACACAGGCCAGTGCTTGCGCTGCTACACGTGGTCGCTACGTTATCTTGCATCGCGCATAGCAGCAAGACCAATCGCAGGCTTGTGCAGTCTGTCAAGGTTGTTTCTCCTATCGACTCTTCGGTTCCTTTTGACCAGCATAGATCACCACACAACGTAGTGGTTCACATGTGGGTGCAACAGTCGCCCACCCTTGGCACGTAGATGCTTGAAGATGCTGGCGATGCTTGATGCTCGCATGCTCCTTGAGCGGGGCTCTTCAGAAAAGTAGTGCTGCCGGGATTGCCGAATCAAGACGGGTCTGGTATTGAGTAAGCGAATAGTCAGCAGAGTGGCTTAGTGGCTTAGTGCGGATCACTCGGAAAAGGTGTAGTGACCCAATAGCAGAATTTACCTCGGTGCTTGTACACATGATCTGCACCTCCCAGACGTTATGCTAGTTCCTGAATTGCAAGTTGTAGACGGCTTGGATTGAAATTTGCACCTCTGTTGCAGGAAGGTGCCAAAGAAGTTTGCGGTAATGTGGCCGTCCCGTCGTCGCCGGGACACCATTGGCTGGCAGGCAGTCCTCGAGAGTTGCCATGCTCTACAGTTTCGGAAAGAAGTTCCTGCGTACGAAAGCCCGCAGATTTTCGGGACATGCTCATCATAAAGTACTCTTGTTTCTGTTTTGGGGATATGATACATGAAGAGGCCAATGGTCTGACTGCTTCAAGACGAATGATCTACTACGACAGCTTGCTCTCGGGTAGCTTGCAGGAGTTGTTGCTTACATGTTGGATTTGGGTCCAACGAGATTTCAGGGGGTCCAGCTCCTGATCCACCAAGGGTCTAAGCGTGAGCAAGGAGTGGGGGCGACCCCCGCACCCCGACCTTATTATCATTATTATCATTATTGTTATTGTTATTATTATTTTTATTGTTATTGTTATTATTGTTATTATTACTTAATGAACCAGGAAGGCTGCTCTGCTTGGGAGGGGGGAGCCTTGCCCTGGAGGCCCACCTCAACCCTCCAAGGGGCCAGTATAAAAGGTGGCAGAATCGTCATCAACCAGTGCAGCCACAGCATTCATCCACCCCATTATTGAAGATCGCAGCCTTGCTTGATAATATGTCGCTTTCATTACTTACAGATTTTGTTTATGATTTGATGGAAGGTAGAATGACGTTGCAGATTCATTTCTCGTGATGAAGAGAGTTTGTACGTTGGATCTTAGATTTTAAGATAATACTCATGCCTCAATTCAATGAATCTATTCTGATTGGAAATATTGTCTTCTCGAATATAAATCTCCGGGAATAGTCTAATATCTTTATGTTAGGATCGAATATAGAAATTTATAAATCTAAAAAGATTAAAGAATCTAATTTTAACACTTAGTGGATTACCAGTGATATAGAAAAGTTAGAGCATATATGATTGAAAAATTACTAATTCTCTAATAAACGGTGTCGTGTTGGTCGCCTCCGTTTATTTGTGCGCGCCTTGCCCCTGTAACCTCGTCTCGTGGCGCGCTTCTTTTTGAAAGCCTCTTGCGTGCTTGTCTCGTGGTAATTTCGGAATTTTGGTAGCTTTGGGGGGTAATAAGATTTCCGAAATTTTCGGTAGGCATGCTCGCACATAAAATCTCCGAAATTTTCGTACCGGGAGTATGTCCCAAAAAAAGAGGTTTTGAAGAGGACACACATCCGAATTTTAGGGCCGCTCGAAAAGCACGCAAGAGGCTTGCAAGAGGAAGCGCATTAGGCTTTGAGTGCCGAAATTTCAGTGCCGCGAGATAGGCACGCAAGACACTTTCAACAGGAAACGCATTAGGATCTTGGTAGCACGAGCTCCGGTGCCGTTGTCTCTGAATGCAGGTGTCGATGTGTGTCTCCTATGTGTCCATGTGTCTATCTCTATGTTTGCTTTTGGCAAGCAGGAGCTGTTTTAGCTGTGAGATCAAAAAGCATGGACAGCAATGCAGTCAAAGCACATATTCTGTCGTGTCGCAGTTTTCCAGCTCCGGTTTCATCGTTGCAACACGATCATCAAAATACGTCCGAACCTCTGTGTGTCTGTCTGTGTTTGTCTGTCTGTCTGTCTGTCTGCCTGTCTGTGTGTCTGGGTGTCTGTCCGTCTGTGTGTTTGTCTGTCTGTGTGTTTGTCTGTCTGTGTGTTTGTCCGTCTGTGTGTTTGTCCGTCTGTGTGTCCGTCTGTCTGTGTGTCTGTCTGTCTGTCTGTGTGTCTGTCTGATTGTGCCTGTCTGATTAGTCTGTCTGTTTGTCTGTCTGTCTGCTTGCGCTGTGTGATTGTTGTCTGTCTGTCTGTTTGCTTGTCTGTCTGTTTGCCTGTCTGCTTGCCTGCTTGTTTGCTTGTCTGCCTGTCTATTTGTCTGCCTGTCTGCTTGTCTGCTTGTTTGCTTGCCTATCTGTCTGTCTGTCTGTCTGGCGTTGTGTGATTGTCTGCCTGTATGTCTGTCGGTCTGTTTGTCTATGTGTTTGTGTATGTATGTGTTTGTGTGGGTATGAGTATTGGTTTGTATCTATGAGTGTTGCGTTGTTTGTGCGGGTTTGTGTATGCTGAAGAGGGGTCTATGGGTATATGTACGTAATAGTCTAGGGCAGTGGTGTCGGTGTCGCTCGTAGTATTCGTCTCGAGCGATGATGGGTTTGAGATAAATGTTTTTTTCGACGTTATATTGTATAATATCGAATTGAATATTCGTTTGTCGGAGGAGCTTTCGTTTTCTGGGGGTGTTATTCTTCGTATAATGTATTTATATGTTGGTGGTGGCCGGGTTGTGTGGCTAGTGGTATTGTGTAAGAGGCGGTTGTTGTTGGGATAGTCGTTTTCGGCGGCGATGGCGTCGGTTCTGTATATGGATCGATTGTAGTGGTGGTAGTTGCTAGGAAAATTACGATTGATTTCGTCGATCTCTGCCTAAATTAATTTCGAGTAAAAATCGTTCGTCTACGAGCGGCGGTTTTACACGGCTTTCGCCGACTCTTTTCTATCTCCGTAAAGATCGCCTTTTATTCGTCGAAGGGGGGGATCGGGCGAAGTTAGATACGTTAAGTTGCGTTGACGAATAGATATGCTTCGTCTATAATCTGTCGATGCCTTCGGCAACTTCGGTCGCTGAGAACTCGTTATCGGTGCTATCGAGGCGATTGGTATTAATATCCTTGTTTTTTGGCTAGAAAGATCGATATTATCTTATTAATTATTGCGTCGGAAGTCTCTAGCGCTATCGAAATAGAAATTAGCGAGTGAATTATATATAACGGCATCAATAATTGTCGAGAGATACGAAGAAAATAATAATAGAGACCTCGAAAATCGTGTCTATCACGAAATAAAGTAATAATTCCCGACCTAGATATCCATATTTCGGGCATAATATTTTCTCGATATTTATTAATTCTAATATTCTTAATATCTATCACCGAATATTAATAACGATCTTTTCAATAACGACCTCCCAATAACGGTTTAAATATTATAATAGAAAAAACTATATGACCGTCGAATCGAGCTTATTCGTCGACTATCCTCTATATCGTCCGTCGAGATCTTGGCACTCGAGGAGGTAGCGGCGAATGGAGGCCTCAACGATTTTAAGATTATGCTAATGAGGTCGTCGATGAATTCGTCGAAGGGCACGGGCGGGGTTTGTATTTAATGATTATCGATAACGATATCGGTCATATCGATCTTGAAAGCGCAATCTGTGCCGGCATGGTCGTAGTATGGGGACCAAGAGGCATATGTCGGATGGCGAAATAGGGGTCTTAATCGCCGCCCGACCGCTTAGATTTAGGGGCCGGTACTTAGCACGCCGAGAGTATAATATCTTCATCGAATATATCTTCGTCGGACTCTTGGCAGCTTCGACGTATCTAGTCTGATTAATTTCGGTGATCGGGATGGAATTGAATATAATAAATAATAGAATTTAATTCGAAGAGATTTCATCGAAATTTAATAGAAATTATCTCTATATTTAATCGAGAAAATTCGAGGAATTAATTTTAATTTTGTTTTCTTTAATGAGATTAATATCTATTCAAAAATTCGCGAATAAGATAATTAAAATAAAAATTGGATAATTTCGATGGTATTTCGATTATAATAAAAGATAAATATAGTGCTAAAATATATCTAAATATATTCTTTTTATTATCAAATCCGATCAATTAATAAAATGAAATATATAATTAATATCAATAAATGCTGGAATATAATTATAATTCTATTTATATATCTTATTAAAATTAAAATTAGATAATATATTTACAATAAATTCATCATTCTAGATAATTTCAATTATATTCATGAAATTTCCGATGAATTCTAAAATAGTTTATATTTTCTTAAGCTATTAAATAAATAGATAAATATGAAAAAAATATAGAATAGGGTTTAGGGTTTAAAGCATAATTTTTAGAATTATATTTATAAAATAAATGTCGTGAAATATATTTTATAATTCGTTTGAAATATCTTTATTATAGGAAAATATGAGCTATAATTCAATATCTATTATTCTATAATTGATTATTCTGAAATTATATATATGATGTATTTTTTCGAAATTTTTTTTTTAAATCTATATTTAGATCTTCGTCTCAAATAGAATTTGTCAAATTGATCTGCAAGAATTTGTTGGTATTGTCAAGATATTTGGAGGGAGTCGTTCCGATGGATGATTTTGGCTTATTATAAATTATGAAATTTCTCTTGAAAAGTTCTTTTGAAATATTCAAAGTTTTCTTATGACGAAAATCGTAGTTCGAATTAAGGTCTCAAAATTATTTTATTGGACGAAAATTGAACTATTCTCGAATATTATCTATTTTATAAATATATTCAAAAATATATAGATTTGATAGATATATATATATATGAATGACATATAATTTGAAAAGATATAACAATTATATATGAAAATCGAATATAGAAATAGAATATTTATTTAATTAATAATATATTGAATATTTATATTGATAGGAAGATTTCTTGATCTATAAAGAATATATTATGATATATCATGGTTAATTGTATCTAGAACTTTAGATAAATCTCAAATTCATTTCTATTGAATCTTTTTTATAAGAAATTAATTCTATGTATAAATTCAATATTTGAGAATTGGAATATATATCTAGAAAGAAATCGAGAATTAGAATATCTGCGCAGAAGGATCATACTATTCTACTAAATAAATATCATTAAAAGTATGATTTTATAGTCTGTGGCTATGAATTAGAGCGAGCCCATTGCTTATATTAATAGGGATATAAAATCTAAAGAAATATGATCGTGATAATTTAGAGATATCACCAGTTGATTCGAACGAGACCGAAAAGAATTAAATATATCGTATTCTAATTGAGTATATATGAGATATTGAAATTATATTTTAATATAATATAGAAATATAAGATTTGATATATATATATATGATAATTTCTGTCGGAATCAGCATGATAAATATGAATTCGAATGAAATATAGTATTAATCATCTATATGATTTATTCGAAAAATCTTGGAATGTATCTTAGATTCTTGGTTTCATTGTTATCTTGGTTTCTCATTCTTCTTTCAGCCAAGATCTATTATGAAGAAGATCTTCTATTTCATATATTAGAAAGAAATTTGAATAAATTAATTCAACTATATAATTGGAATATAATATTTAGATTTTTATGATATAAGATCTTTTTTTAAGATAATCGCGGTTGAAAGCATATCAGATATTATAGATATACATAATATGATGATATATAGTCTAATAATCGTTTAACTGAAAAAATAAGAAATATATGATAACAAAAGAAAATATAATGATATAAAAGGATCATTATATAAGAATTTTGGGCAAAAAATATATAGGGATAATCTTAGTCGGATAGCTCCAAAAATCGAAAATTCAAAATGCCGTCTAATGAAGAAATGAAAAAAATGGAAATTCAATATTGGAAGTTGGTAATTCTTATCCAGAAGATATATTGGAAAGAAAAAATTCATAATTCATAAATAATAGATGAAGCGATAAACGAAAAAATTTATTCATAATTGGAAATTTTTTAAGAAAATAATATTGGCAAAATGGCAGCAATCATGAATTCCAAAATATCTTAATTATATCGATATAAAAGATTTCGTATATATGAGAAATAGGTAATATAAATAGAAAAGAAAATATTATAATAAAAAATAAAATGTTGGAATTTTATCAAGATAATTTAAAAAATTTCCTATATATATTTTTTTATCATAATTGAATTCAATATAATAAGATAACCTATAATTCAATGATAGAATATAATAATAAATCAAAGAAAAATAGATGAGATAATAGAATATATATTGGTCATGCTTAATTCAGATCCAATCAAAAAATTGAGAAAGATATTGAATAATAAATAATAAAATACCAATCCATTCAATTCCAGAGAAGAGATGAAATATCAATTAAAATTAGAATAAGTGAGATATAATCAGCTAACGATATAGAAAAGAAATTATATGACGATATTTTAAAATTGATTCATGATATTAAATATCAAGATAAGTCGTAATATGATATTTAATCTAATAAAAATGATTTTAAATAGATGTCAAGTTATCAGACGAAATAAGAAATGAAAATATAGATGATCTAAATTAAAAAAATATGATATCAAATATCATGAAAATAATATAATATGACGACATATATTATGTTCATAAATGATATGGTCTTAAATTTTGAAATAGAAGAAGACCTAGCGCCAAATTAGATATCTAAATCAAGAAAACGGGCGATAGATATCATATCAGAAGATACGACAGACGAAATATCAACGGACGATCTACGAATAAGCGAAATGATGATAGATATGACGTCGTTGGACGATATGTCGATGAGAATCGATAAAAAAATAGATGATAAGAAAATATAATCGCAGACGACATATATCAATATATATGACCGACGATCATAATAATGGACCATAATCGCCGACCGACCCATCGACCACAATATCTATCTCAAACCAGATGGACTTTTCATATCCCCAAATCATAGAATTAATCATCGATGACAAATCTTCATGACTAAATTGACTAAATAATTCTATAAAAAACGAATTTCATTTTATTTCGTTAGATTCGATGCCGTCGAAACGATCGCAGAAAAGATTCGAGCAGCTAGCGACAATATTTTGAAACACTATGAGCTTATCTTATATCTCAATTTAAGAGAACAATAGAATCAAATTTCTTTTCCCTTATTCCAACTATTGTAATTCTTCTAGAGAATTTTAATAAATCTTTCGATTTTCAGAAGATTCATCGGCCAAAATCTTCTTTAGCTTTCTAGATTTCATGCAGAGTCATTTCTTTTTCTCTAGAAGATTCGATAATTTTGAAACAATGATCCAGGAGCCATGAGTCTGATATCAATTATTTATTTATAAGAATTTAAGTTATGAGAGTTCCCTTCCAAATATGAGAGTTCGAATCCAAATACCTTTCAAAATCTTCGATAGGAATATATATTAAAATCAAAATAAAAGTATATATTTTCAATTCTGATATAAATGAGAAAATCAAGCTATAAGAAAGATTCTATCGATAGATATATATGACGAATTAAATTATTCGATCTTAATAAATATAATCTTTTAGCAAAAACGAAGAAATTTATTGCTTTGAATTTTATTATATAATTCAAAGTTCTATTTTCGAAATATTGAAAATTTTCTTGGTCAATGAAATTAAAATCTTATGTTATATTTCAATATATCGAAATCTGGATTCCAAAAACAAAATTTCAATATAAAATAGAGTTGTATTTCAAACAAAATATTAAGATTCCAACAAAATTATATGAAATTCTAAATTGAAATTCAAGATTTAAGATATATATATATATATTCATTTATATATTTCCTTTCATTCTAAATAAATTCAATATAAGCCTCCTTTAGATATCTTATCTCTTTTTGCCGACTTTTAGGCCTTGCATAGATATATAAGTGCAAGAATAAAAAATAGAAAATTTAAAGCTTTTATTCGCTCTAAATCTAAATTTTAAGAATTTACGAATCCCCGAATATAAGAATTCACAATATTTTTACGATTCCGCCACTCCACGACTCCTCTCAAATTCGCACGACACTCCCCCTAACACACATGCCCTCACCCCATTCCACAACGCTCCTTGCCGACGCTCTCGCTCGCCACTCCGCAACACTCTCCTCGACCCTCGCCCGCCACTCGGCACGACACTCACGCACTCGACCGCCACATCGCGACATTCGCCACGAGACACACTCCTTCGCCAACCACTCCGCCCGCCACTCCGGGACACGCCCTCACCCCCCACTCGACCCTCACTCACACTCCCGTGACACGCCTCGCTCGCCTGCCACTCCGTGGCCTTCCCCACGACGCACACGCCCTTGCACGCAACTTGCGTTTTTTCGTGTCGGTCTGTAGCTGTCATGTCTGGTCGGTCCATGCGACAGTGCGACAGATATGGTAAGTCCTCAAGGTACCTGACCATGCTAGAGTACATGAGACAGGGCATGTGTGGAACGTATCAGGTAGCTAATTATTCACTATAGTATTGAGCGTCGACGATATCCATATTAGTCGAAGCGGCGTAAAGAAGTGAAGACTAGAATATATAACGGAAATTTTGTGCAATACGAAACCATATTTTCCCCGGGATGTCAGGAATCTCGTACCGAAATCTTCGGGATTTTGAGAGTTTCGTACTACGCAACACGTCCGGCACGAAACCCTAGAAATTGCAGAATTTCTGGATATTCGTACTAAGGATTCACCTTCAATGTAAAGGCAGACAGCCGCAAACTTACCGACGATCCCAAAATCCTGGGATTTTCGTGGTTGTGTACCGGCAACCATCTTTGCAAATCCAAATCCGGAGGAAGCACACACCGTTTTATTGAATAAATGTCTCTCTTCCTCTCTCTCTTATTTGCTTGCTTGCTACTCTCTCTCGCTCTCCTTGCCTCTCAGTGACAAAATTAGAACTTCTAACCAATTTCAGAAAATATATCCAAATTTATGTTGTATGTAAAGCGTAGTTTGACTGTCTTATGATTCCCGCGCCCTTCATAAAATAGTCGTTACAAATGGTCATTGCCAAGCCAAACACCTTTTCGGTCCACTTATGTCGCCTTCTCCCCGACCGGAACGGCCCCCCCCCCTACATTTGTGGCTCTAGGAAACGGTCAAACGAAATAAATTGGCCGGAGTGATCTTGCGGCCTTCGCAGGATGTGCCCCAGTAGCTTAAGGTCGTGAAACCGGACTTCATCACGATGCAAGGTTTCGTTCAGTTTGACTGTCACAGCTAGGTCCTTGCCACTCCGATTTGCATGGCCCCCCATGTGGTGGGTATATTGGCAATTAAATATAGATACTTGTAATGGAAGGCATCGATATTGTTTAGCTGTGTCTCCGTCAGCCACAACATGGAAATGTTATATAGCAGCTTAGATACTATATACGACTTGTAAATTTGCAGCTTCTTTTTAATAGATAAACCTGCATGCTTCCAAACTCACTTCAAGCTCTGAAAAATTGCCCTGGCCTCTCCGATGCGGCGCCGCACCTCAGGTCCTGGTCTACCTATTTCCTCGACGAGACCGCCCAAATATACGATAGAGGACACTCTAGATACAGGGTCCCCATTACTGAAGAAAATTTTGTCTTTAGAGTTGTAAAGAATGAGCTTGGTTTTGTCCAGGTTCAAATACAAGTTATATTTAGCCGCTTCCTTCTGCACTATCAATAACAAGTCCTGTATCTGCTCCTGGGTTCTAGCAATAAGGACTAACTCGACGTCGAAAAATGGGAGCGGCGGTGTGCGCTAAAGGGTGTTTGTGGAGATATTGCTATTGCATATCATGGAAAAGCACAATTTGAAGTAGAATGAACAGAAACGGACTTAGTGTGCAGCCTTGCCTGATGCCACTTGTCTGGGTTTGCATGCTGAAATATCTTCTCTCATGGTGATTTCAATTAGCGGGTTGCTAACTAGTTCCTGAACTACCTCGCACATGTGAGCTGGAATTCCTAGTCTTTTTAATGCAAGAAACAGCGCAGCTGGCCTTATACAGTCAAAAGCTTTGCTACAATCCAAAAATATGAGGTACAATTTCTGGTATTTCTTCGCGTCCACTAAGTCTTGCAACCGCCAGACTAGGTAGATTGCTTCAGATATACTCCGACCTTACCGAAAGCCGTACTGCAACTCCCGATTTTGTGGATCTAGACCTGCAGACAGTCTATTTGCAATGATTCTTGTATATAACTTGTAGCATGTTTGGAGCAAACTAATCGGGCGGTACTTCGCCGGGTCGTCTGCTGCGCCTTTTTTGAAAGCACCTACGACCTACGCGACCTTCCATTGTTCTGGGCTACCCTCGGAATCCCAACATTGCTTGAAGAACGACAATAATTCCTCTAAGCCCGCTCCCCTTAATGACTTCCAAAACTCATTGGGGAGTCTGTGTTTGCCACCACGCTTATGTGATTTGCTCTACTTTATTGCCAAAAGTAGCTCTTCCATAGAAATGGTCGATTCAGAAATGGTCGGAGATGTTTTAAGCACGATGTATCGGACAATCTGTCGGGTCTACCTGCCTCTTTCCATTGCTCATTTGCAAGATGGGAAGCGTAGATGTCGGCGTTCGTGGCTGTCTGCGTTATTTAATCGTTGCGACGGAGGGCGAAGACTTGTGTGCGAAAAGGTTGCCACAAGTTAGTTATCGGGCCCCAATCACCCGTTTGAAGTTGCCCATCTAGCCAATTGTCTTTGTCACGCTTGGCAGCTTTACGGATATCCCGGTTCAATTCTGTAATTTTTGTCATATCCCCCTGCTGTCTCAGGCGACCTCTTTCTTCCAAAAGGTCCCGCGTACTTTGGATTGTCCATGGCTTTTTTGACTTGGACGAAATCTTGGGAATGTTGTCTTCAATTGCCTGTAAATACGTGATGCTGAATTTGTGTCATATGTCTGTTATTGCTTTGATAAAAATCTACTAACAAGAATCGATCTTCTATCTCATCTCCAACGACCTGCGGACCCTTCCCCAAACAGATGAAGATCGAGAACATCATCTTCTCCGACCAATCTCCCTTGTAGTCGAGAACTCATATCTCTGATTATGATAAAAAGGCCTTTGGTTTGAATCCTTTCTACCAGTTGCTACAAGTCGTCGAAATGGATTTGCCTCTCCTCTTCGGGCTTACCACTATGAGGAACATATGTGATGACTATGGTAAACTCTCCGGTCGCTAGCAATAGAGTAATCATGGTAAGTCTGCTGTGGATACAAGTGCTACGCAACAGAGCACTTCTAGTTTCAGGACTTAAGAGACAAATCCAACTCCCGCATGTTCTTGCTGCTGACTGCTTGCGATGCTGACGGTCACAAATATAAAATTGCCAACAAGGGATTACGTGGTCGGCTGAGTCTTTGTTTCTTGCAAACACAAAACCCGTATTCTATGCTCCTTCATGAATGTGATAATTTGTTAATGTGTCGTGGGCTTAATAAGTGAGTCGCGTTCAGGGAAACAATCTTGAGCTTGCAAGCATATGGCAGTTTGAAGCGATTGAGGTCTGGTTTAGTGGGGTTATGATATTCCTCGTATAGGCGCGTGCTGGTGGAACTACGCGTGCTGGTGGAACTACGCGCGTCTTTCAAGGACCTAAAGACCTGAGTGGTCTTTATAGAAGGAACAGGATTGGTGCCCAACCAATCCTGGGTGCATAACATCGACTACACCCCTCATATTAGTCTTGCACCATCTATAATTTCTACGATATAATCTACGAATTGCTTGTTGATTGCACTTTTGTTGTAAAAGGGCTACCTCAGATCTCAAACCTCGCTTGTGTGACCGGTTTTCTCTCTGTATCCGCTGGGGCCGTGGTTGCTTGTCATCTGTACAAGGTGTTACTGGCGTCGAGAAATGGTCGTCAGAAATGGTCAGGTCCCGCGGTGTGCCCGGCTCGCCAACTGGACGGCGAGAGTTTATGCCCCTATTAGAAATGGTCGTAAAAGTTATCTGTGGCCTATATTGTTGCTTATCCGGATGGTCCGCTACTTCCTATTGCTGGCGCCTGTTTGCGCCCCTGTCGTCCCCCTTGGGCTTGGGAAGCCTCATTCCTAGAACACCTTCCATGGCGTCGTCGTCGTGTCGGCTGGCTGACGGGCGGAGCTCGTTATTAGGGTCTTTTTCTGCTCTTGGAGTGCTGAATATTTCTCGTCTAAGTCGTTGCGATGCTCGCGGTCATGGCGGTGACTTGGATGATGTGATAATCTTACGGTCTGTATCCACGTCATGCCAAACCGCACTCATCTCTCATGTAGGCTTGTACCGCTGCTGCTTGCCGATAAGCTAGGAATACACTAAGATTGCCCATCGTAAAGATTGGTCAGTTTCACGCTGGTACTTCGGGATCTGAGCGCGTACGATGGCGATTTATCTTTGACAGATAAGGGTATCCTTCTTAACAAGCTCTAGAAAATCATTAGGAGCGTCTTTGGCGAAGCATTCAACTATAGAGAACTAAGTGGCTCCATATATTCTTAACGAGAAGGGTCGTATTATTCGTATATTTATCTCGTAAATTGTCGTATTTTGCCCTCATATCCTCAATAGTCTTCTTTTTTTCCTACGGCCCAGATAAATTATTCCAGCTGGTTAATGGGCTTGTTAAGAAGATTAAAGTTATTGGACCTTCTGTATCTAGCCACGAGTGTATGTAAATCGCTACTCCACGGCATTAAGTCTGCCCTAATGCTACAATACGATATGTTTAATTAAAGGCGGCGATCTGCTGCTAGATTTAAGCATCGCTAAATGTTGTAATTATTAATATTACCAACTCTAGCTCGAGATTTAGTGTCGACAATCGACTGTACTGTTCATTCATGGGAGGTAACCAAACACCGATTCAAAAGAAGAAATAATCGCGAAGAGAATTATCCGAGTTGTTCCGATCTTTTCTAAACCTAATATATTTTATATATCTATCATTACTAGAAAATTCTCGTTTTAATTCAACCAAAAAATATCTATGAAATCATAATCATAATTCTTTAATTCATTCATATGAAAGTAATCGAACAAATTAATCTTGAGTCTAAATATTATGGAATCGATAACTTGTTCAAGAAAATAATAGAAATTCATTCTTTTATGGAATATTGTCCAATATCAGTATTCATTATATACCATATATATATATATTGGATATATTCAAATCAGAAAGGAAGGAAAGGGTCCATTATGTCTTGACAATCAGCGACGCGTGAACTCTGATCTTGTATAAGACCTCGTGGCGTCCCAATCTGAGACAGACCGTTCGATCCTCTGATCTGTAGGAAAGTAGTGGAAGATAAAGCTTGTCAGCACATTCCCAAATAGATGAATTCACCTTTTTTTGGGGAGAAGTGGCCGCGAAGAAGCACTATACAGTATACGGGCATTTAGTCTTGCAGACAAGAAGGGGAGAGACCTTGCCATTGAAAAATGACATCCCTGTCCCGAAACCTGTAGTCTGCAAGACAGGGCCTCCAGCCACCTTTCGAAGCCACCTCAGCCACCGCCCACCAACATTGGCCTGCACACTGCCTCAGCCATAAGGGAAGAAAATATCTTGACAGATGCACATCAACCACAACACTTTGGAACTCTGAGGCCACTGGCACAAGCATAGGAGACTGAGGCTGTGCGTGGAGGCGGCATCCCCGGCATCGCACTGCGCCAGGCTTGGCACCAGCAATTCGAGATAAATACAAGATGGAACAGCGCGCTTTTTGGAAACCTTCGGCCTGAGCACTGCACACGCAAAGAACAGGCCTTGACTGTGCATACTTCACAAAGTTCACGCTCATCTCAGCTCGGCTTTCTCTCGCCGCCAGCATCTGCCCATGCTCCGAAACGGAATTCTGGAGTCTCTAACAGAAGCCCAAAGCTGCAACGCTAGAGTGTGGTTGCGTCACACTCCTCGTCCCGGGGTCTGAGAAAGGAGGTGCAGAGCACGCCGTGCCTCCAGAAGGACAAGTATGGGATGCCGGCCTCGGCCCCAGCCATGGCAGCCATGGCACATGGAAACCAGCTGAAGACCCAGCGAAAGTCAGAGAGAGATCCGCCAAAACTTGCACACCACATGGAAAAAAACTGCTGATACGAACGCAAGGACCGGGTGCAAGGCCACAAATCGTGTTGCCCTCCCTCCTTAAATACCTCAGGGCAGGAGACATGCTGCAAGAGGAATCAAACCCCAAAGCCAGGGTGTCTGCTCAACATTCTTGAAAATTTGGGTCACAGCCACAGTCACGTTTGTTGAAGTCTAGTAGAATTTCGTCGCGTCAGCTGCACAATGCCGCACATCGCCCAAATATCTTGGAACCTGCTGAATCCTCACAGACAGCTACCTTCAGAGTATTCACACCACAGCCAGTCCCCTCCAAAACAAAGATTTTGATCTCTTTGCTGCCAGGCCATGGATCGTCTGTTCGTTGACATCCCCTCCATCCTCACTCTCACCTCAACCCCTGATACCTGATCTCTCAAGAAATGAGAACGAGATTTTCTCTGACTCGAAGAAACTTAAATCTACCTCTGTCTTCCCTACTGCATGATACATGCACAGCAGGCTGAGATCTGTGCGTAGGGTAAACTGGTGAGCGAGAACACAAGTTCAAATCACAAACCTGTGGGGACCGTGCGCTCGAAAGGCAGCGGCGTCTTGACGCTGGATGTAATCCATGCCCTCTCGATCCAGGCCCTTCCAGGTTGTCAGCGAGTGGAACCCCAACAAGGCCTCGCTCTCTTCTCATTAGTCTCGGCTGAAGCCGACGGAGAGAGGGGTCATTACGGCGGACTGGGTCCAGTGTGAAGAAAGATTTGCGTCAACACTGTAGGCTGCACCTATGCTTTGCAAAGCTTCCACCTCAATCCGAGCATTGTCTGGATGAGGACCATCACGATAAGTCTTGGCCAGGGAAGGAGAGCCTGCGAGATTGAAGATTCGATCACGAGGGTTCTCAGTCCTGCATAGTGCTTCAAACTTCCACGAGTAATTACAACCTCTGTCCAGCTTCGTAACAAGTGGCCTACTCGTGTGTAGCCAAACTGGGCCCCCCAGTGGCAGAAGTCGGAAGAAACCACCTGAGGAAGACTCGTCGCGCGCAGTCTTTTTCATTCCCTTCCACTGTTTGCCGGTTGCTCCAAGGCCCACCGACACCCTGGGCCGCCGGCAAAGAGGGTTCCCTTGCGCCTCGGTCGGACTCGGAGCAGAGCGTCAACGAGAGGCCGGGATATGATGGGTTTTTTCCATCCGCCGAGACACTGAAGAAAGGGTGCCAGCAGCTGCCCGTAGAGTGCTTCGCTTCGGGCATTCACCTGCTCGGGGCAAAGACCCTGAAAGTACCACTCTAGGATGACTTCTGGAGTTGCTGCTTCAAGAGAAGACGGAGAAATCGGTGCTCTCTCCCATCATGCCAATCGTTGTGAGGACTTAGAGTCGATGGCCTTGCCTGGCCAACCAGTATCGGAACGATAGTCGCAGGTGGTAGATGACGCCTCTTTGGGCTGTTCCTCGGCCGTGGAGAGGGTCCCTCTGAGAGACCCTAGACTTCAAGCTTGAAGAATGAGACCTCCAGGTTCTGGCAAGGGAATGAAACCATTGGCACTCACATGCCGGGGGCGAAATGGCAATGCCTGATAGTCTGACAAGCCCGAAGATGCCTTCAACCTCGCACGCGAGGCCCACTAACCGAGCGCAGCCGAGCACCCGACAAAAAGAGCTCTGCGAGGAAAGGGAGCCTCCAGTGACACCCCAAGGGTAAAGTCTCTGCAGGACGTCTTCCTCGAAATTTCACGGAGCGGCATGTGCACATCTTCTTGCTGTCTCGTCGGACCCCATGTGGAGCACTCTCTGTGCCGTTGCACGGCTGCAATGCCGCAACACGACTCGGAGAGCATGGCTTAGCAAAGTTCCAAATTATTGCTGCTATCAGTGACACCTGTCGTCATGCTTTGAGTTTCCGCGGGATGGCAACATGTAATCGGGAGCTGTAACAGAGCTTAAAGGTTTTAGTGGTACCGTCAACGAGTACCATGAGACGAACCAGAGACTTGATCTCACGTTACCTTGTAAAGTATGTTGCGGCACGCTGTCGTTCCAACTTTGATACGGCAGTGACCATGACCGCAACCGAATCCTTAGGAACGGCGTGTCTCTACCGTTATGACCATATCCTCCAACGTCACTGCAACCCATGCAAGCGATCCCCAGCTCTTGCAGCCGAAGGGCTGCAGTTCCAAGGAGTGCTCAGCCTGCACAATGCAAGCTGCTCGGATGTCTTCTGGCTGCAGACACAGAGACGGAGAGAGAAAGACGGAGAGAGAACGAGAGAGAGAAAGAGAGAAAGAGAGAGAGAGAGAGGGAGAGGGAGGGAGAAGCGAAAGATGGCTCTCTAAATACATACGTACATACATACATACATACATACATACATTATCATACAACCATACAACCATGCATTACATACATCTACATCTACATCTACATCTACGTACACATATACACATACATATACATATACATATGGCAGGCAGGCAGGCAGGCAGGCAGGCAGGCAGGCAGGCAGGCAGGCAGGCAGGCAGGCAGGCAGGCAGCAGAGGCAGGCAGAGGCAGGCACAGGCAGGCACAGGCAGGCACAGGCAGGCACAGGCAGGCACAGGCACAGGCAGGCACTATTGCACACAAGCCTGTGAGAGCATGCGTCTGTGTAAATGCATATTAAAGGTTGGCCGTGGAAGCATCGAGGCTTTGTCCAGCGACTTCGGGCATACGCAGACGTTCAAGTTCAATGCACTACCATAAGCAGAAACCCAAATCAAGACAAGGTATCTCGCGGGACCTCATCCACATGCATAGGAAGGTGGATGAATTCGTGGGTCTTTCGGAGCTCGGCCTCATCACAGCTTCCACAGCGATCAGAAAGCAGCGTTCAAAGCCGGGACAAGGTTCTTCTGCATGTGGGGCAGAGACTCGGATATTGACGGGCATGAACAGGTCAGTTCTCAATGTCGCACAAGCCGTATGGCCCAAGTAGTAAGTCCCTTGCGAGGACCGCCAAGTCCAGCGGAAGATCTCCCAGCGGGGTCCTGCGCCCGGCGATGTGGGATGACTCACGTGGACCTTCGATTGGATCTAAGGCTGGAGAAGTCCTGTAAGCCAAGACCTCTTCACCGGGAAGGGCGCAGCCTTCCAAAGGCTCGTGGTGTGACGGCCTCATGAAAATGAGGATCTTCCGAACCCATCAGCTCTGCACTGGTTGTGTCTCGCTCCTCCAGCTGGGGGCCCTGCCCCAAAAGGAATATGCACTCTACACTGGCGACGTCCACACGGGCATAAACCCCTGCAGCCACCTTGCGGAACGACTAGGACTAGGATCTCCGAAGACTGGAAGGCAGACTTCCGGCTTCAGGATCGCCGATTGTAGTACTTTCCCGCCCTATGAGTTGATGCAGGTCTTGGACCACTCTGTCAGGAGTTCTCCGAGCATTTTGGCTCCATGCTTGCACTCTGAACCCTTTGAACCCAGCACAAAGCATCCTCCGTGCAAGTTCCGAGGGCTCAACAGACCCGGAGAAGCGAAGACCTGTTCACAGGCCAGTGTGTCTGCGCAACAGGTTGAAAAAAAGACCCTTGCTTCCCCGGAACACCGTCGAAAACCCTTGCTAAATTGGCCTCATCGGAACCTATGGGCGCTGTTGGCACTGAGAGACGCGCGAAGCCCGTCAGCCCGTGAAAAGCCTGAAGCCCTCAAGAATACTGCCAGCCTGCATGGGGTGCTATCACGGCGCAAAGCCCAGCATCCTCTGTGGCGCCATCTGCATACTCGGCGCCTTTAGCACATGCGCTTCCACAATCGTCCACAAACAGCCCGACACTGCATGTATCAGCCAAACACCTAGCATTTTCAGGCGCGTCTCGTGCGCCAAGAAACTGCAGCATGCTGCAGATCTTGCGCTGCGAGGGATGTGAATATTCGCTGAAATCCACGAAGGAAGGTTGATTGAAACGTAAGTGTGAGCTACCGCTGCCGTGCTGGACACACACAGGCGCACCGTCCACGGCGCGTCAAGAGCAGCTGGATCTTCAAGAGATCTTGATTAGAGCTCAGAACTTCTTTCGAAAAGGCTCTTTCTCAGGCGCTTCCCAAAGTGATGGAACTCAGCTCCAAGCCCAGAATCTGCTGCAACTCCTCCCTCAAGATCTCCGGATCATCCTGGTCCGGCCGGGGCATCGAGCACGGGTAGAGGTCAAGCACGTTTCCTTCTCTTGCCTCCCCGCTCTTCCTCATCCTCGATTGCTCTTAGCACCAGAAGCCCGGCCCGCCAAAACCAAGCTAGCGACGAGCTGCTACCACCCAGCCGCCAGTGATCAAAGAGCCGTCTCTAGATTTGTTGAACGGTGCTTCACGGCCCAGAACGATCAGGACAATCTGACCGGGAACACCCGACGCGCCTCGTACCAGGAACCCGCATGTGTTGGCCGTCGGACGCTCGGCGAGGGGCGGCCTTCCCAGGAAGGACCCCCCCAGCCCTGAACCACAAGAACAGACAACAGCCCTTGCCTGAGCCCATCTTTGCTGGCCAGCCTTGGCAAAGAGGCACATGCAGGGGTGCCATCATGCAGAGAAAAGATTTGCGAGACTCTGGACTCTGTGTCAGGGCCCGCGCCCGACGTTCAAGCTGCCGGAGCTGCAGAGCTGAAGTTATGGCTCCAAATTCTCTCACGGCTTCACACTAGGCTTCGTCTTGTCATCCAAGCTATATCGGCGGATGTCGCGATGTGTGGGAAACTCAGTCCTGCAACCTGCAGACATGAAGCATGTCGTTGTCGCACTGCCTTTGGCTCAAATTCTTTGAGCAAGCGCAAACCCGGACAAAGTAGCCAAGCGCTAGTGGACTGCAAGCAGGCCGACAACGCAAGATAAGATGTGTTTGACCTGCACAAACTTCCAAACTTCAGCATCCTTGCGGTCCTGAAGCCTCCATTGATTGCAGCTTTTGATAAACAAACCCAAACAATTGCAAATGCAAGACCCTTGTAAGAACTGTACCTCACCTTGACTTTGATAGTGTTTCAATTGCAGAAGCCAAGAAGCTCCCTTTGAGATCCGATCTACCACAACTCGAGCAGTGCGCGTACAAGCTAGAGACTTGTTTTCGGCTGCTGGCCGTGGTGGTGCGTCTGCAACGAGATGGCCACCCTATGAAGGATTCACATCTTGGAAGACCAGTATTTCCGAAGGCTTTAAAGCTCGGACGGCCGCAAATGCTTGAGTCAGTACAGAGACTGCAGCAGAAGCCGGCTTAGCGAATATTCGGAGTCCTGCGAGAAGCTGAGCTGTTCAGCACCTCTCATTTCAGTATTTTGCTTGGCCATCTCGGAGACTACCACGCATGCTGATGGACAGGTGAAACGAGCCGGCAGGAAAGGTGCGCGGGTCGATACAAGTTACTGGGCTCGGGGCAAGCTTTACCGCAGGACCAGCGGCGCACCCGCTGTGGGGAACTGGGGAAGTGTGGATCCATAGCCCGCAGAGCGGTGCCTTGGAGCATCTTGGAGTGCACGGAGGTCACTTTTGGGATGCCTCCACTCCTGGGCTTCCGACCCGCTCCAAGGGTTGTGCGGGTCGTTACCTCAGTCGCTGTCACCAAAAAGCCCCGCCCTTCCCTGCACCCTGAATCTCAGCCCTGACTTGGCCTCCCACTTTCTGTCAGGGGAGCCTTCAGCATCCTTTCCTCATCGAGGGAGAACTGCATGGCCTGGCCCGCAAGTTCCTTTTTGCAATCTCGACAGGAAAAGAGGACTTCGAAACGAGCGCCTCCTGGCGCTTCTGCCTCTTGTGCCTGGCGAGCCCCGGCTTCTTCGAAGGCCAGAAGATGCCAAAAGATGCCAAGAGGGGAGTTGGGGCCGGCGATCCGAGACCCTCGCCTTGGAAGATTTCTACGGTTCAGGCGGCTGCACAGATCGCCGAACTCAAGTCAGTGCTCATCACGAAGCACTAGAGTCAGGAGCATTTCAACCAAAGTCAATGTCGAAAGCTGAACCGTCGACTTTTCCGAAACGTAAGAAACCAACCAATCTGCACCTGCCGTACAACTCCAAGCTGTAGACGAGGCCCATCCCACCAAAGACGAGGATCACAATCCTTTTGCAGGAGAGATTTTCTACATGCCTTCAAGGACACACGCAGATGGAACAAAACCCACACCTCGGAAATCTAGAATCGGCTTGCAAAGCTTGGAAGAACTGCTTCGGACCAAGCCATATCGTTTCGAAATGAAGCTTGTACTATCCGGCAACGCACAGACGCCCGCACCGAATCACACGTTACAGCGGTTCAGCTAGGGCACAGCAGGTACAACCAGTGCGGCAGGTCTGCCGCAACCTCCAGGCTTGGGCGAGCCAGAAATGTATTTGCGGACGACAACATCCGGGTGCATTCGTTGTCAAGCTGACAGCTTATGGTCAATGCGACCTGCTACCAACCCCGAATCTCGCCATCACCTTGAAGTCGTCTGCATAGATAGGCGAGGATCCCACACGGACCTTGAGCTTGCATCTCGGATTTCGAGTAGGCCCAGGGCATCAAGCTTCGGACACTCAAGATGCCCACAGCATTGAAAATCTTGCAAGGTTCGCCGAGCAACAACATCGTAAAGCCACCACAGCCCGAAACCGCCGAGCGTGACCTGAGGCTTCAAGCAGATGTCCCAAGTCTCACAACAAGGTCAGGTCAGCAGAAATGTGCCGAGCGGCCAGTTTGATGCACCTTGGACGGAGAAAGTGAGCAAACAGTCAAGAGGAAACGGCAAAAGACACTGAGAAACCTGGTCCTTGAAAGGGGGCCTGAGCCTTGTCGCAGCTGTTTGAAGAAAGAGCTTCTTCCAGTCTTCTCCAAGCCACCCAGACACCCAAAGGCCGAGGTAAAATCTGTCTGCTCCGAAGATGCCAGCGACGAGGCTCAGAAAGAAGGCCTCCCGCTCCCGTGCTGCACTGGTCCAAAGGAAAATCCCACACATCCATGACTCTCTAGCCCGTGCCAGGGTGCTGCATTGGCGAAGGTCTGTAGCTTTGGATTCACAAGTGTTTTTTTCCGCCAGGTTTAGGGAAGCACAGTGGTGGAGCACGGCGTCTGTTCTTCCGGCTAGAGTCCGCTGCCTTCATCTGGGACTTTCGCCTGGTCCGGCACCTTTAGCTTGGAGGCAGTGTGTAGTTGGGAAACACAACAAGCGTTTTGCCGGAAGCCACCCGCATGCTTTTTGCACCTCCGTTCGGTTAGCTAATTCATGGCAAGAGTGTGGCGACCAGGTCCCAGGGTCGCAGCCAGTAGCGTGGTGATCGAAAGACCGCATGACCCTGTATCTCTGCTAAGATGCTCGGGATCAGCCCACTGATAATCGCACTCGCAGAAAGAGAGCGCATTGAGTGACGAAACCTCAGAATCAGGTAAGCCTGCATGGAATCCGCTCAGACAAGTCTACAACAGGCTCAGAAGCAACACCCACGAGAAAGTGCAACGGCATGCTCTCACTGCATACACTGGGGGCGCGGCTGTTGCATTGAGGCTCGCAACCTGGTGCACAGGCTTCGTGTAAGCTATGCAAGCCGTCACACTCCGTTTCACCCAAACACCCCGCGACCACCAACGTCCAGGCAGCTTTAGAATACAAGAACTGTTCTAGAAAGAAGACTTCTGTTATGGTTTGTGCTTGGCAGCAACTGCGACGTACCAAACCCACCACAAAACAAGAACTGCATCATCATCATCATCATCATCGTCATCATCATCATCATCACAGAGAACACATCTGACAAACTTAGGGCTTCGAGACACAAGCCACAAGTCCCAATCCACCACTTAGGGGCTTCACATGAGAGCCTTGATGCTCTTGACCCTGCCTTCAGGGGCTGGATCGACCAAGGCTTGCATTGCCCGCGGCCAGAGCAGACCTACACAGGCGTTCAGGATGATTGCAGAGTTCTGGAGGGAGGTCCGGACAACAGGGGAGACCCTCAAATGAAAACCGTACGCCTCGTCCCCCTCCGGTGAGTTCAGAATGTTGCAGGAGTTCAGTGTCGCCGCCGTCTCAAGCTTCCCGGCTGGCACCTTGGAATACGACTAAGCTCCGGCTCCATTCACTAACCTCAATGTTGCCAACATGGAACATGTTCAAAGCGCACGAGGTAATCCGAATCCTTCTTCCAGTTGGGCACCTCGGCTTGCCAAAGACAAAGACTGGAGCGCTCATCTGAACAGTTCGTAGCTTGTCTCAGTTGCAGCTGCAGCTGCAACACAGTACTTGGCTCTTCTCTCAGAGTCTTTTCACGGCTTCGAAGCTTAGCTCCCAGTGGGCTTGTCTCCTGCCTCAGAAGGGCAGCATGTCTCGACAAAGCCAAGATGCCCGATGGCTGGGGATGAAAAGCGAGCACCTGGTAACAAACATCCAAAATCGAGAGGGCAATCGAGATCCACAGCCGAGGTGCCCCTGCAAGCTTGTGGCGCAAGAGAGTGCCAGTGCGAGGAGCAGGTGCCTTGCCCCTTAGATCGCTGATGGTGCTACGGTGCTATCAAGCATCATTAAGCCGTATATCGCGCTGTGATAACAGTTACCTGCAACGAAGCTGCAGCCAGGCCGTCGTTCCCACATGGACATCTGTAGTCCCAGGAGCAGCCTTTGCTTGGGGGAATTTTGGGCCCTTTCTTGCTATGGCGCGGCCGCGGTAAAACCCCAGAGTTTCCACAGTGTTTCCGCCCTTTCTCCGAGGCACAGGACCAGCGCCCCGGGGGAGGCCAGGCGGCCGGCGCCTTCTCGGGGCCCGGCGAGGGGCCAAGGAGCACAGGCTCTGACTCCGGGGGGGCCGAAGCTCCCAATTTTAGGCTTTTGTGGGTTTAGGGCCGTTTAGGGTTTGCAGGTTCAGGGTTGCGGGGGGCCCCAAACCAAGTTCGTGGAACAAACGCTTGGGTTTGAGGGACGAAGAGCTAGAGGCGTCTCAGCAACAAAGCTTTCACAAACCTACAGTCTCCTTTACAAACTTAATCTTCGCCCTCCCGGCCGCTGCCAGTGCACAGGGCAGAGGGCCCGTCGGCATCGTAGTATCCAGACCTGGGCTTCCCAAGTCTGAGTTTCCAGTCACAGAGCATTCGATTCAAGGATATCAAAAGAGTGTCACAGCTGAGCCTCTGGCTGCTCACTGCCGTCCTGGCCTTCGTGTACGAAGACGCACTGCGTGCTGGCATCGCAGCACTCTACCTCGACAAATGTCAACAGAATCCCACACGGCTGCCATAACTTCGCCATGCCGCAGACCTGGCACTGGCTCAGATAACCTCAGAACAGCAAAGAGACAGCTCCTCAAGACTCCCAAGAAATGCTGGGGAACTGAACTGACGCAGGAAATGCCACGATCAACACTCATGATGTCATGATGTCATGACCCTCTGTTCAGGGCAGGCCACTTTCGCAAGCGTTCCGGCACGGTCTGAGGAAGGGGATCTGAGCTCCAGTTTTGCATCCCGCCTGACATGGCAGAATCAAACAGGTTATATGCATCTACAATGATACCTTTGCTGTTTAGGCTGTTGGCTCTTAGCAATCCATGTGTTTATTCATGTTTGTTGCAAACTGCAGCGATGATTGAAAGGTCTTTGCAAGAAGCTACAGTACGCGATTGCACTAAAAGCAAACCGCAGCGAGCAACATCAGGATGAACCTCCTCCGGCACCAGAAAGAAATGTTGCGGGACATTGCAGGACCCCCCCTTCAAGCCCTGGTCCCGTTGACTCCGTTGACCTGGTTCTTGGGGAAGTAGGTGAGGCACGTGAGCCTGGGCTGGTCTGGGCCGAGGCCTGGCTCTGGAGAAAGAGCCTATGAGTCTGCCAGCGGCTACTTGAGAGCTATCTTTGAAAAGCGACAGGTCTCCAACGCCCCATCTTCGACTAGCAAGCAGCTTGTATACGCTCTGCACACAGACGTCCTCTGTCTCGTTCGGTCTTCGGAACTCCCACGCCTGCGGAAACATGCTGTCGCTAGCAACGAGTTGTAGCTTTTCAGGGTCATCCATTTCAAGATACACTAAGACCTAAGACGGCAGCACTCGAATGCGCGAACAGGACTCGAAAATGCTCGAAGTGCCAACGCCCCGAGGAGCCGACGTCATAGCCCAATGCGCTGAGATGGTAGAAGAACATCGTTGAGGCTGCGCCTCGGATTCACTCCAACGCCCCCTTGCACTCAAAACCTTTCGGCCGCGGCCACATGCAGAATGGCTGCAGATGTCAGTTTGTGGTTGGGCTGATGAGCCTGAATATGTTGTGAGGCAAAATGGGCGCCAGGATGCGCCAGGAAGAAAACACTAAAGCAGCTGCTAGTGCAGGCTGCACCCAATACCATTCCTTTGGTAGCACTGTTTCGCCTGAGGTCGGAACTATCCTGAGCCGCTACGATCTGATCCAGCGTAGTGCTTTGATTTCCAGATGGAATGGCTGCGTCGTAGTCCAAAGCATCCTGAGGTTGATGCATTGCTTGCAGACTGTACCTACATGACGGAAGATGTGAAGCTGCTCCTGGCACAAGGCACAGGATGTATTTCTGTATGCTGCTGGTCACCATTCCGAGGCTTATAGAGCCATGCCACCCTGCAGAACTTGACGTTCTTTTTCACCTGGCATTGAAGGTCGAAGTATCAACTTGTTGTGCACTTTGAACGACAGGCCTCACCCTCTGGCGAACACTGCCAGATCAGGGTCGCCAGCCTCCCAGCTTTCCATGTTTTGAGCGCACAGTCTCTGAGGTTCAATGAAGTCCTGAGAGGGAGGATGGGGCAGAAAGAAACACCCCTATCGCTTCAGACCTACACTTCTCTAGGATGGGGAGCACCCAGAGCAGTGCCTCGGGATGTCCATCAGGCCCGGGGCGAAAGGATTCACGCACGAGTTCTGCAGGCCTTGGCGACAGCACGGACGAGCTTGACCACTAACATCCCTGTAAGTACGGAAGCTTGATGTGGCTCCAAAGATTCTGATGATTCTGTTCAGGCCCTGGACCCGGTGAGATCACGTCGCTCACATCCAACTGCGAGTCTCTACCACACCCAGCGGGGAACCCCCCTGCTGCCCCTCCTGCATTGATGCAAGACGCAGACTGGATTGGTCGTGTAAAGCATGTCATTGTCAAGCGCACCGGCCAGATTAGCCAGCTTCACCTTGAAAGGGTGACTGAAAGTCTGGGTAAGCTACTTCGTGCACACGCAAACTACGAGGCCTGTGATTGTTCCTGGGCCGCAACCACATAACCAAACAATCTTGCTTGAGTTGAGGGTTTCAAAATTAATTACCGGTCAACTGTTGACGACGATATTGTACAATCGCATTTGAAACCGCCTTTTTCTGGGTTGTTGCCGCCGGTTGGAAGCACATCGTGCAAACGTTTAAGGAAAGAACTGGTTGATGTTACCAACCCCTTGTATGGTGGCGCATCTCCAGGCCTTTCGGCAGTGACGCATCTTTAGCGTGCTGTGGACATCTGTGCACCCCGCTGTGGCCCACAATCTCACTGTGGGTGCTTCCATATCCTCCGATTAAACCACACGCGCTTAGCTTATAAACCAATACTAAAGTCCGTAAACCCCACACATCCAGCTTTCGTGACAATGCCGTAATTTGGTGCACTATGCTGCATTAGGGTGCCCTGTTTGCATTGCATTTCGTTTTATTTCGTTTTTTGGCAGATTTAAAGATGGAACTCCTGGAAGCAGTCCACACAGGCCGCACCCCCACAAGAAGGCGATTCGGCCTGTGCAGCATCGGCCACCCGCGCAACAGGAAGCCAGAGCAGTGTCCGCAGGGTTACGGTCACCATCCTCGGCAGTTGTGCCAACACAGCCGGGGTGTTTGGAAGATCGGAGGCTTCTCAAGCCCTGGCCACGCTGCTGCCAAGCTTCTAAGAATTCACTATCCTTGGTGCAGATCAGAGAAAGCAAGGCGCGAGGTTTCGAGGTGCCTGCAAGGCTTAGGAACTGGTGAGCCGAGCGACTAATGGGCTCCTGGAAGGGTCTTGGACCAACCCACAGGAGAGAGCCTAAAAGGCTGCAACGAGGCTGAGTTCTGAGGTCCTGTCAAAGCACCCGGCTCGAGCCATGGACAAGAGACCCCAACAATGAGGAGGCACCACAAATGCATGCTTTTTTTCGGCGGACCAAGTTCATCCACCAGAGTTGCCAGTCCGGCACCTTTCGGCGTCTGGAAGTCATTGGATATTGGCCTCTCGACCTATTGGCGAAACATCACAGCTGCCTACATGCAGATTTCCAGGAGCTGCGCTAGCTGCACCGCAAAAAGGCATGCGCAAACCGCGCCGTCTCCCACCACAGCCTTGAGGGCTGGTATGGTAGTTCTCAAAACTAGTCAGCTGCTCGGCTCACTCCTGACTTCACTTGGAGAGGATGCCAAGAGCCTTCTGGCCCATGAGGTCGCCGTACTTCTTGGCCTCCGCCTTGTCCTCGTCGGTGATGTCGTCGAAGGAGGCGTTGGGGGTGTCCTCCTTGCAGTAGGCGGCCAGGCACCTGGAGATGCCCACGCAGGAGCAGTTGAACTCGCCGACGATCCACTTCTCCTCCTCCTTGGGCGTGCCCTCGGGGGAAGCCAAGATGAAGTCCGTGGTCCACCACAGGGGCACGGGCTCTTCTGCCAGCTCCAGGGACGGCATCACCTTCGGCAGGTCCTGTCAAAGGGCACGGGCCGGCACGCGGATGCAACGAGGCCGCGCAAAGCGTGCACGCAGAGGAAAAAAGAGCGACAGCGGACCGCCGCCGCACCCGAGCAC
>CAJNJA010017643.1:0-10885 GCA_905231915.1 Symbiodinium necroappetens
CGCGGGGGAGTACGATTTTCGAGACGTTCAAGGCTCAAAATGCCGAAATGCGCCCGTGCCCCCCCGCCCCCTCAAGCGTGAGTAAATGCCGAAATCTGTACTCCCCCGCGCCCGCGCCCGTGCTCCCCAGCTCCCTGGACGCGAGAGAGGCCAGCGCACGGGCGCGGGGGAGTACGTTTTCGAGACGTTCTTTGCCTCCCCCACGCCCGTGCCCCCCAGCGCCAGAGCACGGGCGCACGATTTTCGAGGCTCAAAATGCCGAAATCTGTACTCCCCCGCGCCCCCCCACCCCCTGGACCTCAGAGAGGCCAGAGCACCGGCGCGGGGTAGTACGATTTTCGAGACGTTCAAGGCTCAAAATGCCGAAATCTACTCCCCTGCGCCCGTGCCCCCCGCCCCCTGGAGCGTGAGTACGATTTTCGAGACTTTCAGCGCTCAAAAAGCCGAAATCTGTACTCCCTCGACATAATCTTTTTTGATGTTCTTGCAGATGCTTGTTGATGTTCTCGGAGCCTCCGTGAGGTTACCACATAATCTTTTTGATGTTCTTGCAGATGCTTGTTGATGTTCTCGGATCTTTGTGGAGGTTTCAACCCTCTCTCATCAAACTCCCTTCATAGAAAGCTTTACGGGCGTGATAGGATTGAGTAGAGTTTAGTCGAAAGCCAAAAGCCAAGCCCTAATTGTCTCAATCCCAAAGGGGTTTAACAGTCAGGGGTCTACCCCTAGACCCTGAACCCGAAACCCTGCGTCCGAAGGCCCCAAAGGCCCAGGTACCGAATAGTCTTTTTTTCCCCCACGCAATAGCCTACATGACTGCTATCCTGGATCCGAGTACCTAAGTAGTGGGTTCTTCTGTGCCTTCGGGCTCCTGATCCTCCCAAACCTAATCTCTGAACACAAACCCCTGAAACCCGAAACACGAACTCGAGGCTAACCACAACGTCATAGCCCTTAAGCAGCAACGTTAGACCAAGCTCTCACGCAGACTTAAACCCTAAACCCTAGGCCCTAAACCCTAATAGGCCCTAAACCCTAAACCCTACCTAAACCCTAAACCGTGTTAGGCTAGGGCTCACTTTGGGCTTTGGAGATTGGAGGCCTGGGGTGTTCAGGCGCAAACCCCGAATATGTAGATCCAACTAAAAAAGTGCAGCCTAAGCCGCGTTTAGGGTTTAGGGTTTTAGGGTTTCCGGGTTTGGGGTTTAGGGTTTAGGGTTTTTGGGGTTGTCAGCCTAAGCCTCCTACCCTGACAAAAAGACCCAAACCCTGGGCTCAAGCTTTCCTAAACCATGCACACTGGCCCCCAAACCTGGAACCTTTGAACCAAAGGCACAAGCAGGCCAGAGGCGGCATGAGCACGATGAAACCCTCTTTCCAAAAGCGGCCCCACACAATGCTTGCCTAGCGTGTCTCAATCCAGAACCTCGGCGTATAAAGATTCAATTGTGGACGTGTCTATATCCAGTAGCCCGGCCCCCTTGTCCTACGTTGTACAAACATCCTAAACCCTAAACCCTAAAATTTGAAAACGTGCAGCCTTTCATAGAAAGCGCATAAATCCTCTTAACCGATCCAGGCAGGTAACTCTAAACCTCCGAGCCTTACAAACCCGAGTAGCCTAGTCCCTACATCCGAGGCCATAAACCCTGGGTTTAGGGGTTTTGGGTTTAGGGTTTAGGGATAAACCCCTGAACCTTAAACCCTAAACCCTATAGGTGTCCGGGTAGCATGCTCCTGGATGACTTCTAAGTTTTGGCCATAGACGTCATCCTGGGAGCAGGTCGTGAATCCAAGGAAGTAGGGTCCTTGTGAGGTGGCCTCCAGTTTTGCTTGGTTTTTAGGGCTCAGGGTTTAGGGTTTTTGGGATGGTGTGGCTTTACACCAAGGACAACCCTAAACCCTAAACCCTAAAGCCTACACTCCGGACCCTTCGCTTCAGAACTTTCGACATCGACTTGGTCCTGCTACCCTGTGGGGTTTGGAGGCTTCGGAACCTTTGCGGCCTGAGCGTGGGTTTAGGGTTTAGGGTTTAGGAACCTTAGCGTAGAGGGGGTCATGTATTGGGGTCGCAGCTGAAGCTTCGATCGAAGAGGACCGGCTCCTGCCATCTCCACAACATCAGGCATACTTGCAATCTTCACTGCGTCTAAAGCCTAAACCCCAAACCCTAAACCCCAAACCCTAAACCCTGAACCCTAATTAAACCCTGAACCCTAAACCCTATAAACCCTAAACCCTGAACCCTAAACCCTAAACCCTTGACTGAATTCGTCCCTTCTGTGCCGTAGCACTGACGACAGCCGAATCGACTCCTTCCGCCATGTCGGGACTGGCACGGTCGGCTCAATTTCGCCGTAGGGTCAAGGATAGGGTTTAGGGTTTTAGGGTTTAGGGTTAAGGGCTAAAGTTTAGGGTTTAGCCGCCTCGTTCTGCTTTCCTTGGGCCAGCAAGTGCTCATAGATCTGACCATCTTCTTACAGCTGCTCCTCGTCAGGCGAGCAACTCAGAGGGAGCCTTGGCTGGAGCTGAACGATAGCCAGCTGGTGGAAGAGGTGAGTTTCCGACAATAAGGGGTACCTTACTTGGGGTCCTTATAATAAGGATTCTACTATTTAGGGTACCATGTTAGGGTCCCCTATTTTCGGAAACCCCATATAGAGGCCACCATAATCAGAACAGAGTTTTGGAGCATACTATACCATAGTCCCCGGGATTATTGAACAATCTGGAGAGCGGACGAGTTTATATCCATGAGATGCGACTGGCGGATGGGATCATTCTCCATACAATTGACAAGCTTGACTAACTCACGGAAGGCCGACATGCGCTGCAAAAGGGACAAGATGTGCAAACAAAAGTAGCTTAACTACACCGTGCTGGCGCTGGAGGTGGCTGGGTCCCTTCGTCTGGCCAATCAGATCCTCAATGTCCGTATATCTCCGGGCGCTCGCCTTCATGGCTTTCATTGCCGCTCTCGAGGGCAGCAGTGTGCACCAGCCCCGAATTGAGACAATCAGGTCTCATGCACGAAGGCCCCCTAAGCTCTATAAGCCCTAGACTGCAGGTTTAGGGTTTAGGGCTTTGGGTTTAGGCCAAAACGCCACAATTACATGGCCGAAAAATGTGCGCAATCCCAGACCCCAAAACGAACGGAAGCTTCAGACGCCGCGCAGGGGACGGAAAGTTGCAGAAAACCAAAACCCAAAGAGCTAAGGGTCCGGCTTTGGCGTTGAGGGGCTTGGGAGCTGCGGATAGAAGGATGAGCCTTACTCCAAACTTGTCAGTAGCATGCTAGAAGCCTCTGGCATGATCACGTCTGAAGCACTCCTCCGTGGTTTATAATATCGGCTGGATAGTTAGGGCTTTCGAATTAGAGGATTGAGCTGTTAGAAGGAGTGTAGATCAGTCCGAAGGCAAAAGCCTCTCAACAAACCCATGCCCTACTGTAGACCCCAACAGCCCTACCTCAAATCCAAAAGCCTTACACCCAACCAAAGCAGCCCAATAAGAGACTGATCAATGCAGCGCAAAACCGTCGAAAAAACCCTAACGAAACTCTGTTCAACAGGAACTGGAACCCTCAGAACCCTCGCGTAAACCCCTTTGAAAGCCACTGACAATGAACTCCTTCAAACTTAACTCACAAGTACATTTAGCAGACCCTGCAAAGCCTACAAAAGACAGAAAAAGAAGCAACAAGAACAATACGTTACAAGACCAGCCCTACACCCTACACCCAAAACCCTAAAAACTCCCCAAACCCTAAAACCCTACACCCTAAACCCTGAAACCCTACACCCTAAACCCTAATTACACCCTAAACCCTAAAACCCTACACCCTAAACCCTAAACCCTACACCCCAAACCCGAAACCCTAAACCCAAAACTCCTAAACCCTAAGCCCAAGAGCAGCCTCAAGAGGCCCGAAGCTTTGGCAGGCCCGTGCGCGGCTGACCTTCAAAAGCTGGTCCGCCACCTTCCCATGGCTTCCAAGGGGGGGGTTTAGGATGTATAGTTCAGGATGTTGAGGTTTATAGGGTTTAGGATGAAAAGGAGGGTTTAGGATGTATAGTTGAGGTTTATAGGGTTTAAGGATTATAAGTAGGGTTTAGGATGTATAGTTGAGGCTTATAGGGGTTTAGGATTATAAGTGGATTTTAGGATGTATAGATATAAGGTTTTGGGGTTTAGGATTATAAGTAGGGTTTAGGGGTTTGAGGGTTGAGAGTTTACATTGAGGGAAGAAGCATTTCGAGGCCTTAATCAAATCATTCGAAGCAGGTGTTGTCTTATAAAGTGCTATCTGTATAGTCGTTATCATAATGAACCCTACAAAATAGCTCATTGCCAAGATTCTTTCCCGGACGTCTATTGTCCTATATCAAGGGACCCTAAACCCTAAACCGGTAAAGGTACATTACTTGCCAGGGCTTTTAGGGTCTCAGCCTCAGGGCTTGCTCCAGGTTTGGGCACGTCTTGTGAAGGCTCTGGGGGGGTTTTGGGGGGCTTTAGGGGTTAAGGCCTCCGGTGCTCTGGGGTTGGGGGGGGGGGTGGGGGTTGCAGGGTTTAGGGGGTTTAGGGTTTAGGGTGGTCTTCACAACTGGAGGATTAGGGCTCGGAGTTTTTAGAGGAGGGGTTGAGCGGGTTCGCGAGCGAAATTTAGGGTTCACAGCTTTAGGGTCTCAGGGTTTTGAGAGCTTTCGGGACGAGGGTCTGGGGTTTACTGGGTCCTTGTTAAAGGATTTAAATTCTATTCAAATCTTCGTTACCATAATAGGGATTTTTTGGGTGAATAAAACGGTTTCCTTACTATGGTAGCTTAAATTGAAGCCCTTAACAAGAACCCAGTTTAGGAGAGTTCTTGTGGCCGTGGGGGGCCCCATAGGGTTCTCTTGGGCTGAGGGTGTTCGGGCCGAAGGGCTCAGGGCTTTCGGGTTCAGGGTATGAGGCATTTGGGTTTTGGGGCATTGAAATGCCATGGCGACGATTAGATTTGCCCTGACCCATGCAAGAAGAAAGGAGTCTTCAAGGGCCTTATGAACTCAGATCGAAATCCCACAAAGAAAGCCCGATAGAACCCTTGAGCCCCTACGGAGCATCGAGAAAACCATGCTAGAAGCCTCAATAAAGCTCCGCAGGGCCCTTCCGAAGTCCTCTAGTACTGCAGAACCCTTAGCAACAAAAAAACTTATACAGAAATTTGGGAGTCAGGGGCTAACCCTAAGTCCTAAACCCTAAACCCCTAACTCCTAAACCCCTAAACCCTAAACCCTCTCTGTGAGGCCTCGGAGGAGGGATTCTGCATGGCGTAGTCCATGGCCCGAAGCCCTTTCTCATCTCGGGCCTGCAGGCTTCAGCTTCTTTAAGGGTGGGGTTCCGGGCTGTGAGGCTCAGGGGTTCCGTTAGGGCTTTAGAGCGTTGAAGTTTAGGGCTTAAAGGGTTTAGGGCCGGTTTAGGGTTTAGGGGAGGGCTTTAGAGTGTGCCCTTTTCTGGATGTCGGAGGTTGCGTTCGGGTTTTGAAGCTTCGGGGCGGCGTGGTTTCATTCCGCAACCCCTAAACCCTAAAACCGCAAATCCACCCCCCCCCCCCAAACCGCCCGAAAAAAAGGTTGTCTTTTGGCTTTCACTTTGAGACCCTGAAGTAGCTTCGAGATTCCACTCCTCCAATTCACGGAGGTTTTACGGTGTTAGGCACCTCCGGGGATCAGCCAGGGCCTCGCAGTGTAGGGTTTCGCTGTATGCTGTACTACAACTATAAAAGGCAGCCCCCAAAACCCTTTTCGAATTATTGTTACTATTGTGATTATTATTATCATTGGTACTATAATTCTATTGATTATTATAAGGCCCCAAAATTATCTAAGTTAAGGGGAGTCCCCCCCCCCAGGGGTTTCTTGGAGCCTCGAGATCTGGGCAGAGCTCGGAGACCAGCTGCACGGCGCGAGGGTCCTCGCTGTGCCTGGGGTGATGTCGGGGTTTAGGGTTTAGGGGTTTTGGTTTAGGGTTTAGGGGTTTAGGGGTTCAGGGGTTTATATAGGGTTTAGGGGTTTAGGGTTTAGGGTGTCAGGGTTTAAGGGTTTAGGGGTTTAGGGTTTTAGGGGTTTGGGGTTCAGGGGTTTAGGGTTTAGGGTTAGGGTGGACGGCGTATAGGGGTTGAGTGACGTCTAGGCGTTTTGGAGGTTTTAGGGCCGGGTGTTAAAGGGTTTTTGTGGCTTTCGGGGCTTTAGGCTTTGAAGGGTTTACGATTTTAGGGGTTCTGGAGGTTAGGGTTTAGGGCTCGAGGTTCGGAAGTTCGGGTTTATCTTCACACCCCACAAAACCCTAAACACTTGACCCCAAACGTTAAACCCTAAACACTGGACCCCTCCACCCCAGACCGCTATTTCGGGCTCAACCCTCCCCCGAGTGCAGCCGGCGCCACTCGCAGAGGAAATGGAGCAATGTCTGCCCTTCTGGCCAGTGAGCCTGGGTGTTGCGTATTTAGGGTTTAGGGTTGGGGAATGTAGGGGTAGTTAGGGGGTAGTTCTCTAAATTAGGGTCCCCTTGTAGGTCCAAAAAAACGGCACCCTTATAAAAAAGGACCCTTTAAAGGGACCCTTTTTTTGGAAAAGCTGCCCCTAGGGCTTTAGGGCTATAGGGTGTCGGGTTCTGGCACCCTGGAGAGGCTTCTCGTTCCGGGTTTGCAGGGTTTGTCAGATCTTCGCTCTAGGGTTTAGGGTTTAGGGCTGAAGTATTCCCTCAACCTTTGGAATGTGGGGTTCGGGGCTTTCGAGGGGCTTTCGAGGGTTTGCATCTGGCCGTCCAGGAGGCCTATTCTCTCAAAGGGGTATGGGATCACCGAATACAAAGGCCTTCAGAGTTTGAGTCGGATTGCTCTACGCATTCTGCTTGGAATCGGGTTTGGGGGTACGTACATTACAGTACAGGTAATATGTCTGTGTGGGGGCGAGGCGGGGGGAGCTGTTGGTGGCTCTCCCGGCCTCTATATTACAAGGATGGGGCTTGGAGGATTAACGGAGCCTGGGCTTCTGAGGCACCTGAAACGCAAAAGACTCCAACCCGCAAAGCCCGAACCTTGAATCCTACATCACTGCTTAATGTGGTTCATGAGGGCATGCATCTGGGAGGCGAGATCCATGGCTCTGTCCTTGTGGTTGTCATGTCTTTCGAACATCTGCTCAAGGTACTCACCTTTGTGAGCGAAGTCATGTCCAGCAGCATCGTTCAAGGTGGTCAGCTGAACTTGTATTTTGGACAAAATGTCAATGATCGCGTTGAGTTTCGTGACCACCTCTCCCTCACCTTGAAGCGCATCCAAATGGCTTTGCGTAGGCTGCATCTGCGCTTGTTGGTTCAGCAACTTGTCGGTTGCGAGGCCAGATATAGCTTGCGAAACCGTGTGAGCATGCTGTGGTCGTCTTGAGGACCTTGAAGCATGCTTTGAATTCCATGCACCAAATTTCCATGCACCAGGTCTTTATTGCTCTCCGAGTTCAACATCTTCCCCACGCAAGCCGGGAAGCTTTGCACGAGGTGGGTCGGAAGTCTCGCCACGCCCATCAGTCGGCTCGCAGGTTCAGAATATCACATAGGGGCCCTAGCCCTAGTCTTTAGTTTGTTGCTTAGGATTTAGGGTTTAGGGTTTAGGGTTTAGAACACAGTGTGGCAGGGCGCATCTTGTCATTCTATCACGCTGAAGAACCTGAAGCCTGCAACCCGTAAATCCCAAATCCATACATCATATAGGGGCCTTAACAATTAGAATAGGGTCTGGGGTATGTTATACTATAGTTATAATAAGGACCCTCCAAAATCCTATTCTAACTATTAAGGCCCCTACATTAACCCCAAACCCTAGCCCTCATCCACCAAAAAACACGGTCTTTGCCGAGAGCCCGGTCATCTCCTCAAAGCCGGAAGACTGAACCCTCTAAGAAAGCACGCCTGACGCTTCTTGGGTTTACGGGCTTAGGGCTTCAAGGTAGAGTAACTAAGTCTTAGAGTTTAGGGCTTCGGGTTTAGGTGCTTCAAGGTCTAGCAACTAAGTTTTACCGCTGTGTCATTCTTATAAACACGAGGGTTCTCGTTGAGGGGCTTAGGGTTGCTTCATCATGCTTCATCTTCCTCCGAAAGGCAGATTCCCAGCCATTCTGCACGATCGAGGCCAGCGTGCGTTCCTCGAATCTTCCGGTTTGGGGTTTTGGGTTTAGGGTTTGGGGTTTAGGTTTTGGGCCAAGTTGGTTACTTTCCTAGACAATGCACCGTGAACTCTGGCCTCCAAACATCTCTAAACCCTAAACCTAAACTACCTAAGCTCTGCGCCTTGAATCCCAAACCTGCTAAAGCCTCGGAGGTGTGCGGAAGTTGTATTGGAAGGATGGCAAGCCCAAAACGGCAACATAGTTTCTAGATTCCCCAGCAGCCCCTCAATACAAAAGCTAGCCTGTTTCATGCTATCCGGCTGTAATAAGAAACCCTAAACCCTCAAACCCCTAAACCCTCACACCCCTAAACCCTAAACCCTAAACCCTAAGAGCCCAAGATCAAACGGGCAAGCAGGTACTACAGGGAGACCAGGACTTCAGGAGAGCTATGCTAAAACCACCTACCGCCTGCTTTTCAGAGCCCTATAGGGGCAGGGTCTAGGGTTTAGGGTTTAGGGGGTTTAGAAAGTTTAGGGTTTGGAGGGTTTAGGGTTTAGGGTTTAGGGCTTAGAGGGTTTAGGGTTTAGATCGAAGATAAGTCAGGTGCTCTTAGGGGGCTCACGAGACCTATCCAGGCCTTCATACTTCGACTAGCAGCTTATGGGGCCTACATGGGTCTCATATTCCCATGATAGCTGCAGATACTAATCATAAGGAGCCCTAAGTCACCAAGGAATGAGGTTACTAATTTAGATGTGTAGTTCTGCAAAAACGGGTCCTGCTTTAGGTCCCTTTAAAATATAGTACGGCAAACTTCTTAAAAAGAACCCTAACAGGGGACCCTAGTTTAGAGAACTACCCATATGGGCCCCTAGGTGACCCGACTTACTGAGCTCTCAAGCCCAAAGCGGGTTGGTCGTGTCAGCGACGCCTCAAGCCGGTAAGTTTCCAGGTCCAGATCTGCGGAGGCCCTTTGCATTTACGTTTTTGGGGTTTAGGGTTTAGGGTTTGGGGTTTAGGGTTTGCGGTTTTGGGGTTTGGGGTTTAGGGTTTAGCAGCCATGCAACAAAGTACTCGCCAGCAGAAGGGCAACCATCGACTTCAATGCTAAAGAAGAGCAGCAGTTCGCCTTCAGTTCGCCTTCACCGGCTGCCCTGCACGCCGAAACCTTTAAATCCAAAGCCCCGACGCACTGAGAATGGGCACTGCTTCTTTCTTTCTTTTGCCGAGGCTCCAAATCCGGGTCGCCCAGCTTCACCACCGGCGCCATGGCCTACACAAATAGGTTTTTGGAGGTTCTTGGAAGGAGGGTTTAGGGTGTAGGGTTTTGGGTTTTTTTGAGGTTTGGGGGTTCTGGGAAGTAGGGCTTACTGTCGGCATAGAGCCACGAGCCAAGGAGGACATACAACACCACCCGGTTGCGGCTTAGAAACTAATCTGGGGTCGAGGGCGCATGGCTGTAAGCCTGCGGAGGTACAGGTACACACAGAGTGTGGGGGAGCGGTTGAGATTAGAAAGAGTAGAACAGTATCTTTGAAGAGTTTGCAAATCGCTGGATGTTCGTCGTCTGGAGAATTGCGAAGCCCTGAATCAGCACTAAGCATGAAAGTCTCCATCAAGAATTACACAACTCAAATCAAAAACAATGTGTGAGGCGGCTGCAGACGAGGCCAGACAATCCTGAGGAGTATAATCTCCTAAACCCGAAACCCCAAACCCTAAACCCGAAACCCCAAACCCTAAACACTTAACCCTGAACCCTCAGCCCCCAAAACCACTCCCTAAAACTGCCAAACCGACAGGCTGAATGAAGCTCTTATGCTGCAACAGGCAGGTCTTGGGTGTTGGGGTTTAGGGTTTGGATTTAGAGTTTTGGCGTTTGGGGTTTAGGGTGTTGGATTTTGGGGCTTAGGGTTTTGGGGTTTTGGGTTTGGAATTTGGGGCTTAGGAGCAACCACGACCTCCCCGCAAAATGGAACTCCCCCGATAGGGCACCCGGCAGGAGTGCGGGATCCGAATCTAAACGCTGCTACACTCCTGGGTATGAATTCACGTTGAAATGATGAACCATAGCACCCTACCGTGCACATAAACACACACACACACACATGTATGTATGTATGTATGTATGTATGTATGTATGTATGTATGTATGTATGTACGTTATAAAGAGAGATGGCTGCTTTTTTCTGGAGTTCGCATTGCCCAACTGTGGGCTGTGGAGGCTGGCGATTCCTGCTAGCATAAGGAATCTCGAGTCTAGGCAACAGCCCTAAACCCGAAACCCTATACCCAATGCCCTAGACTCTCAACTTAGACCCAAAAATGCCCTAAATCCTGTATCCTCAACCCTGGGGACCCCACTAGCTCTGACCTCTGAGGCCGCCTCCTCATCTGTCATTTGCTTGTCCCTCGACCTAAACTATGGTCTTTGGAAGATTTCCTTTCTATGAGGAATGTCTGTCGTATTGTCTCTATGAAGAAATACTATTTTACTGGGAGCTACTATTTAATTCGCTACTGAGAACTGCTATTATGTTGGGAGTTGCGATATTACTGGGAGCCACTGGTCGCTGCCTGGAGTGCGCGGTGGCTCTGGCGAAGCTTGCCCTGGAGCATCTCAGTGAACTTCTTCTCCTCCTGTTGCCGTGTTAATTAAGCCTTAGGCCCCAGAGGTAGAGTCTCTTTATCTGTTCCTGACACTACCTAGTATAGCCCTAATAAGGATCCCTATATAC